>ML780532.1:238735-268093 GCA_009831015.1 Picea engelmannii | reverse complement strand
AATGATGGAATATGATCATCAATGCAAGCTGGACCCCATAATGCCTCTCAAATACCCCTATACTCGCTCTAGCATCCATCTGGCTACTCTGGTCATCATAAATCTCTGCCCTGTGATGATGTCCCAAAGTGGGGACATTACAGATAGCTTCTATCCACTTGGTGAAATAGTCTGTCATAGTCAGGATCCATCTCTTTTGACCACTTGAGGGAGGACGAATTTCTCCAATGAAGTCCAATCCCCACTGCTGAAAAGGTGTTGAAGCTATTATAGGCTTTAATGGCAGTGATTTGAGTTGTTTCTTTCTTGAGAACTTTTGGCATTTGATGCAAGCTCTGATTTCTCTGCAGACATCAATGAATAAAGTAGGCCAGAAATATCTAGCCCTAAGGATCTTGTGAGCTGTGGTTTTCCAGAAATGATGCCCCCCGCAAAGCCAGTCAGGGAAATCAATTATAACCTTCTGGGCTTCTTGGAGGTCCAGGCATCTTAAGAACACCCCTAGAGGGTCTTTCCAGTACAAGGCTTGGTCAATGAGGCAGTACCTGACCGCCTTGAGCTTCAAAGCTCTCACCTTGCTTTTTCCCATTCCATCAGGAGGCTTCAATTCCCGTAAAAAATACAAGATATCCTCGTACCAGGTGCATGCTGCTAGTGGTAGGGAACCCTGAGAATTCTTATTGGTCGACCTGACTTGCGGATTTTCTGAACAGGTGTTGATGAAGCTAATCCCCAAGGCTTTGCAATTGGATTCAGCTAGCAACTTGTCTAAACCCTGCCCCTTTATCAACTTAGTGGGCTTAATCTTCATATCAAACTCTAGGATCCTAGCAATCTACTTACCTCTTCTCCCATCTATGTCGGGTTGTACCAGGATGTCCTTCACAGAGGCTTAAGGAACATATGCGATCACCTTTGAGTGCAAGACGTAGACTCTGAAAGCTTTGAGAGATTTTACTAAGGCATAGGCATGTTTTTCCATGATTTCATACCTAACCTCTGCGACTCTTAATGCCTTGCTGAAGAAAACAATTTGTTGTTCCGCCCTTCCTCATTTTTCTGTAACAATACCGCCGCTACTGTATCAAAAGAAGCGAAAGAGAAAATTAGGAATCCTTTGGAATAGTCAGGACTGATCAACATAGGTGCCTTGGTCAATGCTCTTTTTATTTGGGTAACAGATTCTCTAGGCTCGGAAATCCATTTCACTTCATTTCCCTTCCTGAGCATGACTGTGATATGTTTCACCAACTCAGCAAAATTTGAGACGAATCTCCTCAAGAAAATAATCTTCCCCAAAAAGGCCTGAACTTCCTTATTGGATCTAGGAAGTGACAGAGTTTGAATTGCCTCTACCCTGCTAGGATCAATCCTCACTCCTTCTTATGATGCTATATGGTCTAATAACTTCCCCTCATTCATAGAAAACAAAGATTTTCTGGGATTTAAGGATGGGCCAAACCTCCGACACTTCAAAAAAACTTTTCTCAGATGACCATAGTGCTCCCTGTGAGACCTGGAGAAGATTGTTATATCATCCAGGTAGATTACCACAAACTTATCTTTCTCCACAATGAAGGCTATGTCCATGGCTCGCTGAAATGGTGCCCCTGCATTCATCAATCCAAAAGGCATTTTGGCATACATGAATGTGCCTCAAGGAGTGGTGAAGGTCATTTTTTCTCTGTCCTCAGGTATGATTGATATCTTATTATATCCAGAAAATCCATCAATTATGGATATCCTAGATGCAACAGTTACCCTCTGCAGTATTTGTTCCATATTGGGCAGGGGGTAATTGTCTTTCCTTGAGCTCCTTTTCAGGTTCCTGAAATCAACACAGAATCTGATTTCTCCACTTTTCTTCCTTACTGGGTCCAAATTGGCCACCCATTCAGAATATCTCAAGGGGACGATAATTTGGGCATCTAGCAATTTCTTCACTTCTTTCTCCATGACAAGTAGCAACATGGGATTTATCTGTCTCAACTTATGCCTGAATGGCTTAGCCTCTTATTTCAGTGGGATCTTGTGTTCAATGATAGATGTGTCATAAGTCTTGAGGTCTTCATAGGCCCATGCGAACACATCAGCGAATTCCTTCAATAAATCAGTATATTCCACCCTCTGTTCACTAGTCAAGCTGCTTGATAATTTGATAAACTTAGGTTCCTCCTGTGTGCCAATGTTGCATTCAGCTGTATCAGCATATTTATTTGAAACACCACCCTTAACTACCACAACATTCTTGTCGAACAACCTTTCTAAAGGGACTAGTCCCCTTGGAATGTGGTTGCTAGGCAGCTGAATAATCTGGTGATTAACGATTTTATTCAAGAACACCTCAGAGGGAGGGTCACCTTCGGGGTCAGGATCCTGATCAATGTGCAATTTCGAAAACTCATCGATGGACTGAAGAAAATTTTTGATTTCAAGATCGTCCTCGAATACCTCCCAATGCTTTACATTGTTCGGGATGGATGGTATGTATCTTATCTCGACCTCACCATGTATCTTCGGCGGCAGAGAGATCCTGAACAAACTAGCCGAAACCGCTAAGGATTCGGCCAAGGTATTTTCTTCCCTTGGGATAAATGTAATGTTGAAAGCTGAGAAGAAATTATCAATCAGGGCCCATACCTCGTTTCGGTAACTCCTGAGCCGAGGATGCTTGGCCTGATAAACATTCATGACCTGTTGGATTACCAATTCTGCATCTCCGAACACTGACACCTCTTTAATTCCCAATTCTTTTGCAGCCCTCATACCCAGAACAAGAGCTTCATATTCCTCCATGTTGCTGGTAGTTTCAAATTCCAGCTTATATGACAGGGATATGGTCTCTTGGCAGGGTGATATGAAAATCACTCCAGCGCCTGCACCTATACTGGAGGAAGCTCCGTCAAAGAACATCTTCCAAACATAGGTGGTTGGAGGAAGTATCTACTGATTAAGAATGGGCTACTTTCTGATCTGTAAAGGGGCCTCGGGAACTTCAGTGATCTGTAACAAACTAGATCCTAGATCAGTGTCAAGTGCAAATATGGGGTGATTAGTGGGGTTTGCTTCATCACTGACAATATAGGCTAGCTGGGATTCTCTATACAACCTCCTATGTTCCCCTCCAAAGACTGGAATGGTGGCATATGTGAGATCCATCTGTAACATTTCTCCAAGTATTTTAATCCAAGACCTTGACAACAGCATGCCAAACTTGGGGGGAACATCTGCTACCACAATATCCATGACCACACTCTTCATGGGAAGCTGAAACAAAGAAACCACCAGGTCTTTGATGACTCCTAGACATTGCACTCTCCTTGAATCGAAAGAATACAAATCATGATAATCTTTTTTCACCTCTAGTCCCAACTCTTCCATTACTGTTTTGGGCATAAGGTTATGGGAAGCCCCTGAGTCCATGAGGCAATTATGCAACACTTTATCATGTATGTTCAGGGAGGTGTAGAAGGGAGGGGATGAATCATCTATGTCTTCTACCATGGGACCCAGGATGACAGCTGGTTTCTCATCTTGAAGGTTCACTGAGTCAGAGGGAGGCTGGGGGGACTCAGATTGCAGCAACTTGGAGAGGGATCTTTTGAAGTCCTCATTTTTAACTAGCTCTGAGATCGGAACGGGAATTCTGATCTTTTGAATTTCATGCTCAAAATTAAAGGAGGAAATCAGCTTAGGAGCTTCCCTTACCTCAGAGACAGGTTCTTTGACTGCCGACGAAGCATTCTGAGCTTTCTTTTCTTTAGTAGTGATTGTTGCAGACTTAGTAGGCCTTTCTGCTATGAGGGGTTGGTCTTGGCTGTCAAAGTCTCCTTCTTTCTTTCTTGACCTAAGATTGTATCTGTTAAAGGTGTGACCGGCCCTTTCTCCCTTACCTAACTCATGGATTTGGATGTTCATCAGGGATTTTTTATATGCAAACTGAGTCAAATGGGGAAAAGGAGGAGCTTCTTCAACACAATGAATTTCGGGGTCGAATTTGTCTATCTCCTCCCCTCATTCATGAGTAACCAGGTTATTTTGGAGAGGGGTTTGGATCCTTTGATCTTCCCTGTCTTTCCCCTTTGGTTCCCTTGGGAAGGCCTGTGGTCCATTGTTATTAGGTCTCCTGAAACCTCTACCATCAACATTCTGGGGATTTCTGTATGTGGGCTTCCCTTCTAACTCCCACCTTTCCATTCTAGCATAAAGTGACTTTAGTACCCTAGTTGTCTCATCTGTCTGAAGGGGCAAGGGAGAGGTACTGGATGAGGAAGCTTCAGGCCTCTGCCTGGATATGTTTCTACCAGCAATGTTTCTGAGTCGGTCAACAGCCAATATATTAGATTCTACCTCCACAGTTGCATCCTGCATATGGGCCAAAGTAGTGGCTCTTCTTTCCCTTAACAGGAGGCAGAAATCAGGATCAAAGGCGCTAGCATAAGTGATCTTTGCATAGGCTTCGGAGGGTTTTATCTCAGCAGGGATTTTGTTGTACATTTTATTAAATCTCTTGGAGAAGTCGGAGACAGACTCTCCTTCTTTTCTCTTCAAAGACCCAAACTTTGTCATGTAATATATGAAATATTTTTTATCTCTCCACTGTCTTAAAAAGGAATTATCTAAGGCTTCGATCCCATCAATAGATTCAGGGGGCAGGGCCTTAAACCATTTTCTAGCCTCTCCTTGGAGACTATGGACAAAAATTCTCATCCATACGTCTACGTGCATGATAACATTATCATCTGTGAAAGTGTAAAAGGCTTCTATGTGTTCTTCTGTAGTTATGTCCCCCTCGCCTGTAAACTTGGGCAGCTACTTAAGGTATCCATCTACTGGGAGGTCATTGAGAGGCTGAGGTAAGACAAGAGGAGCATACCTAGCATCTATTATAACCTCAATTCTGGTCATGAGGGGATTTGCTCCTGCCATAGGGCTATTATGTGGAGGAGAACTGGGAGGGGAAGGAGCTCGAAGAGAGGATACTGGGGATGAGCTTCTAAGGGGAGTGGGAAACAATAGGGGATTCAGGGAAAAGGCTAGCGAGCTTAGGTCGGTTGATGTTTCCCCTCGCGCAGAAGAGGCAACAATAACAAGAGGAGGAGCGGTAAAGACAGGAGTGGGGAAATATTCTGTGGTCCTGGGTTTGCACCAAGGTACAGCTTCAAGAGAAATGGGAGTGACAAGGATTTCTCCCTCTAATCCCAGACCAGGTGGGGAAACCTCAACAGGAACACTCCCGAAATTCAGGAAACAGGAAACTTCAGAAAGTGGTCTGCTAGGAAACTGAGGAGGAGAAAATGGAGTTCTTACAGAAGGAGATGGCGGATTACTTGGTTCAGCGGCGATGGCTTCTCCTTAAGAGGCCTTTCCTTTCCTGAGAACCACCTCCGGATCAGTTTCAGGTGTAGCTAGAGGCAGTTGTGGATGAGACCGCGTGTGTCTGCCTCTGAAAGCCACAATTACCACGGCAGATTCGTCATAGTAGAGTCGTCACAATGGAGTCGCCAGGTGCACAGTAGAAATATTCAAAGGCTATGATACCCGATGCACCTTCAAAATCAGAGGCTCGATGTCATTCAATCCCGGGGAAAATTTTCAACTTCGTCCCCGGCAGCGGCGCCAGAAATGTTGGCAACGGAAGTCACTCCTAGATTGCAGCAGGAGCAGAGCCCGACGCCCATCAGTTTTATGTCACGATATTTTTATGGGTGATCAAATGGGTAAAGACTCGGGAAGATATCACTCAAACTCAGGGACTGGGTCCGGCATGCGAGGAAAAAAGGAGGTCTAGATCTAACTTCTGTCAGTGGGTTGATTTAAAAATGAGCAGGTTGAAGACTTGGTGAGAGGAGTGGACAAACTACCTCAGGCAACAGGCCTTTCAGTGATTTGTAGAAGAAAAACTCTGAATGTGAGATCCTCTAGTTCAGATCTTTGAGGAACTGAAAGGGGGGACTTGACTAGATTCTCCAATTCCAAGTCGTTCAGTGCTAAGAAAATCATAGGGACCGATTAGAAACAATGCAACTGTTACAGTGATCGAAATCTACATCATCCTATAACAGTTACAACTCGACTGGATTCTCCAATTCTGAGTCGTTCTAACACAGTGTAAACAAATACACGAAGGAAACTAACATTCATAAGACAAGAAGTCTCAAGGGTCCATGCATAACCAGAATAACAGTGCTTCATTCAAGTTTTACAACTGGGAGCCTTGCTTAACCATCGATAGATTACAAAATACAAAGACTCAGCTTATATTCTTAGAGAAAACTGCCTAACATCGGCGTGCTCAGTTATCTAGGCCTGGTATCCCTTCAGCCAAATTTGGACGGGTATTCTTTGTCATATGCCACCTTAGCTGCACATGGCTCCTGCAAGGGGAGTAGTTGAACCATTAAGTGTCGAGCTAGCATGTGCAGACCTCCTCTGGCTGGTCGAGGACTCGGCATGGCTTCTTTAGAAAACTGGGTACACAAGACCCTCTCGAGCATACCTCTTGCTAGATTATTCATACTTTGCACTTAATGCCTGAGGAGAGGTTTCAACCACCCCTTCTCATCTTCATTTACTCCAGGCGAAAACCAGGATCGAGGTTGGATCAGATCACGCATGGAGATCATGATGATCCTTTCAGAAACTAGACTCGATGGCTTTGGCCCCTTTTTCATGGCTCCTTTCTTTCCCAAGTGACCATGGGCTGTGACCCTATGTCTATTCCCAAAATTATTTCGGCATTCGCATATGGAAGGAGTTAATCCTTGCTTATTCATATCTGCGATGAGAGAAATGCCAAGATGGCCTAATTGGGCGCCACGCATCCTTCTCATATCTGACGGCCCTGAACTTACTTGGTGATGTTGTGGGCCCAAGCCCTAGAATCTCCCGACACCTCGTGCATCGAGAATATGACAAGCTATTCTTTTTTATTTCGAAGTCGCGATGGGCGAAAAGGAGAGGAGCCTAATCGCGCACCAGGTGTCTCCTGTGGATGAACGGCTGAGGCTGCTTTGCGATACTGCAGGCCTGCCTCTGGGCACTTTTGGCACTCCAGGGTTCGGGGTTTTGGGATGTGAGATGATGAGGGACTTTCACCCTTCGAACTCCTGACTGCCGATATGATGACTAGATCTTGCACTATGTGTCGCGGGATCGGACGACCCAGGTTCAGTCTCAGCATAAATTCGCTTTCTTTGACGTTATACATCAGTCAACTTGCTAGTCCCGATATTTCGATGACCGTTGATCTACTCTTATGGATGGATCTGGGCTGTTGACATCGTAATTCCACCCGCCCGCTTGATTGGAAGCCTCAAAACAAGATTTTTCCCATGCTGCGCTCAGGCGCTTCTCGTGCGACTTGCAAACCCGAATACTTTTGCACCTAGGACAAGAAATGTCGCTAACAATTGGTATATGATGCATTGTTGGAAAAATGTATAGATGACTCATTATTGTCTTATCATGATTTATAAGGTGCACAAATGGATGAACTCCAAAGTGGTCCCCTTGTGGTGAAATCCCTCATGGGAAGATGCTTTGTGGATTGAGTTATCCTAGAAGAATGGTTGGAGGACCCATGCTTGTATGTGGAATAATGAGATGAATATCAATGAATTTTTTGGTGAAAATATCCTATATGGATAGTTCTTGTCATACCATTTCCAATGGTATGTGGAACGTCGCATAACTCCTCACGGTTTGAGATTTATGGCCTTACAGAATTGAAGGACCCCCATATGAAGGCTTGAAGCCCACAAGGTCAAAGAAGTCAAAATTCTTTAAAAGAAGAAATAATTATTTAAATGATAAAGTAAAGTGACAAAGTCAAAGTGGATTATTTAAATAATAAAGAGAAGTGAAAAAATCAAGAAAGATTATTTAAATGATAAAGTAAGGTGACAAAATCAAGAAGGAATATTTAGATGATAAAGTATTGAAGAACTTTCTATTTATGGAAAGTGGTTAACCCTAAAATAAGGAAAATAGGTTAAGTGGCCTACAAATGGGTTAAATTACCTAAAGGATGAAAGTATAAATAAGATAGCAATGGTCTCTTGCAGATCATCCTTTTTGTGGATCAATGGAGAGCTTCTTGTGAGAATATCTTTTGGATTATTGATGGAGAGCTTCTTGTGAGAGCTTCTTGTAGAGAATTTTGGTGTGGATATCTTAAGCATGATTGAAGATATATTATAAGAGAGAGGATATCGAGAGGATCTCATGGACACATTGAAGTTTCGGCAATTCTGAGATCATGACGGTGAAATTCTCGAAATTACAGAAAAACCCTAGTTTATGGTGCATATGTGGGTTGTTTGTGTATAGGGTGTGTATATGCAAGTTGTCTGTGTATAGGGTGCATACAATACGCGATTTGTCAGTGTACAAGGAGCGTACAGTGGATAAAATCGTGGAGATTTTTTCTTGAGCTGATGACAAGCTGTTGAATAATGAAGCAGGTTCCAGATCTGCATTCTATGGGCTCAAATCTGTCACTGAGACACTGGTATGATCACATTATTGTCTTGATTGATAGTATAGCTTGTTGTGTTGTGAATGCTTGGGGAATTCTTGGTATGGCTGCTATGATGTGGTTTATGTTGTTTGATGGAGCGATCAACACTCTTATGATTCAGTGCTAATATGATGACTATAGTATGTTGATTGCTTATGCATGATTGAGTAGAATTCATATTGATTGGTTGTGGAGCATGAGTAAGCTATTGGAGATCTTGGATGTGTTGTGATTGGTTGGTGGTCAGGTTGGATAGTGAGAAATAGAAGAGAATGATGAATTGGTTGCAGAGGATCTGAGTTGATCTTGAAGGATAAACCCTAATAGCTTAGAAGGTATACGCAGGATTTTGTATACAATGGCCACATACATACGAGGGATGTAGTGAGCCAGGGCACGTACACACATGGTCTGCACTACTGACAGGTCACATACCTGTTGCATATTGATATATGTTGAGGACTGTTGCCTCATCTCAGTTGGTGTTGAGGATGTAAGTTGAGTCTTGCATTATAGAGCCAGTGCTCTTGTAGATTTGTACTCTATTTAGTTATTGTTGAAAAACCCCAAGGATTGTAGTCCATAATAAAAAAGAAAAATGTACATACATATTGTTTTCTTTGTGTTCCTTGTGGTGATGACTTGTTGATGATATATTTTTTATATATGTTTTTGATATGTGTTCACATCTAACTAGTTATAAATGATAGCAATGAATAATGAGTAAAATGTTGAATGCTAACTAGTGAGTTTTTTGTAAGAGGGAAGTTTTGGGAAAAATATCCCCACACTCATTCACCCCCCCTCTAAGTGTGGTAGGTGTGTCCAAAAATTGGTATCATAGTGGGCCTTCACTACAAGCCTTAAAAATCTTGAATGAGATCCATAGACACACAAATGGATGATGAAGTTCCAATCCTTGATGAGGAAATCTGTTCTACTTGGAGAATAGATATGAGATTACATTTGAAGACAATGGGAGCAGCAATTTGGAAGGCATCCATTAGTGGATCAGTTCCTTTGAAGAACAAGTCAAATTTTGCATCTCAAAGAGAAGGAAAGAAGAATGATGCATTGGCTCTCAAGACCATTCTTAGTGGACTCTCAAGCGCTATCAAAGAAAGCATGGGACAATACACTTCCGCCAAGGATCTATGGCTAAATCTAGAGGAGACATATCAAATCAAGAAGGAGAAGAAAGACATTGAAGACAACTCCATCAAGACACATGAAGGTAAAGACTCTCCAAAAACTCTTGGTTGTATTATTTCTAAAAGTGATGATGTTGGAAAAAAGGAAGATCTTGAAGATGTTTCAAATGAAGGCAAAGAATCATGTGATGATGTTGACAAAATGGATATCTTGAACACATTTCAAATGAAGGTAAAGAATATACACAAACTCTTGATTGCAATAATTCAAAATGTGATGATGATGAATTTTTCTCTACAAGTGAAGAAGAAAATATACAAGTAGTTTGGATAAAATCAATTGATTGTTATCCCCTGGAAGAAGTAGAGGAAAAACTATTGGAGCTTAAAAAGGAATTTGAAGAGAGTTTATATAGATAAAGCAATGATATTATTATATAGACTATAACTATCTTTTAGATAAAACTAAGAAGTTTCTTAGGAGGAATAAAAGGCACATCTTGAAGTTAAAGGGAATGCTCAAAGAACAAGAAGAGAGCAATAAGACCAAATTAGAAGAAAAGGAAGAAGAGATCACAAGACTAAAGAATGAAAAATAAGATATGAATGTAGATGATGAGATTAACAAAAATTTTGAAACTATTATTCATCTCAAGACCCAAATTGAAGAAGCCAAAAGGGTAGAAGAACTATTGAAGGACCAAATAAATGAAAAGGAAGAGTCATGTTGTAAGTTAGAAGCTGAAATTTTTTATCTTAAAAAGAAAGTAGAGAAGTCAAATAAATTACTGAATAGCTCACTAATCTTGGATGAGATCTTGGAAATTCAAAGATCACCATATGATAAATCAGGTCTTGGATACAAAAAGGAAGCTACACATGCGGAAGAAATCACCTCAAAAAAGCATGAAGTAAGTCCATCAAATAAGGAAGACAATGTTGCAAAACAACCATATACACAAGGAAAATAAAATCTCAAAAGAACAAAGCAATGAAGACATCAAGAAGCTATTCTTGGGATACCAGAGAAAAGGTATGAAAGTATTTTTCATGGGCATTGTTATTCATGTAATGGATATGGTCACAAAGATTTTGAATGTAGATCTTATGAAAGGAGATATAATGGAATATTTTATAACACCATGAGGTGTTGGAGATGTGATCAAGTAGGCCACATTGATGTTCACTGTAACACTATTAGATGCTACAGTTGTAGTGGATTTGGCCACAAATCTCAGGAGTGTTGGAACACAAGAAGAAATTCCATGATGAGAACTTCACATAACATGGCTAGAAGAAGGAATGAAGTAAGGAAGGGAGACATATTTGAAAAGATGGATGCTCAGAGCTCAATTTCTGAAGAGCAGGGACATCTATAGAAGTGGGTGAAGAAGATAGAGCATCCAAAACAAAATGAAAGACTGAAGGGAAGTTCAAAAGTGTCATCTACTGAGGCATATGTGGGTGACAGTTGTATCAGTCGCATACATACGCAGGTTGACCTTGTATAGGTCACGTACATACGTGAGTTATCTGTGCAGCAAACCATGTATATGTGTTGAAGCCTAAGGAAAGGGGATATGCACAAGGATTGGAGTTTGATGTGATGGTATAACTCTGTGATGCAGGGTCTGACATGGTTTATTGTAGGTTCTGACACTGTTTGTTGGAGGTTTTCATGATTCTATATTGGATTATGTAAGTTGATGATGTAAAATAAAAATCTTGGGTGCATGGCACTAACCCATGAGTATGGATTGATGCATTTTTTGTTGAAGAACAATGATGGTTATGACAGTGAATTTATGACACCTTGGTTATGTGATATATCTTGATGATGTATTGGAAGCTTACTTGTTGGAAAGCTTGATGCATGGATATAGCATATGGATGGGCTACACATTGGGACATGTGGTTGGTGAGTTTATGAGGTTATCATCTTGTACATCATTGTTGATCGATAGTTGATGCGTGATTGGTACTTTTCTAGTACATTGGTAGAGGCACCTACCAGTAGTTTGATCGGCACATGTTTTATGGAGGATTTGGCATACATATATGGGATTCATCATTTTATGGTATTGGTGCATGGTAATGTACATGTTTGGTACACTCATATATGGCATATGCTTGATGATACTACACCATTGGTACTACTTGATTAGTACAAAAATTGGCATTTGTTTGAGATACATGATTGTGGCACTTGGTTCATGATGGATACATATCATGAGTGATATGATACATTGTTTGGCATGTTGGTAGATGCACATGATTGGCATATTGGTGGATGCACATGGTTGGCATATTGGTGGATGCACATGATTGGCATATTGGTGGATGCACATGGTTGGCATATTGGTGGATGCACATGTTGGCATGTTGATAGAGGCAATTGATTGATACATTCCATGGATGATATCTTTTGGCACATTTCATGATGTTGATGTACATTGTTGATGTACATAGGTGTTGTGCATGATGAGCACACATTTTTTACATGATGTTCTTGGTTGATATTTTTCTCATTGACATATCTTTTGCTTCATGATGCTTGGTATGGAATGAGTTTGATGCATGAACAGGTCCAATGATCGTTATATGGTAACACAATGTTCATCTTGCAGAAAATATAGGGGAGACATACCCATAGGGGGGATCATTCTTCTTCCCATGATTCTAGGCAGAGATATTTATCATATGCATACCTAGAAAAGAGCCCTATATTTGAATAAAGAGCACATAAGCATAATTCCAGGGGGATCAATGGTCACAGGGGGAGTATGTTCGATGTATCTTCAGCGTTACATTAGAGTGATATCCTTTGTTCAAAAGGGGAGACATTATTTAGAGGAATATCAAAGGCACTCAGACAGGGGGGGCAGCCCCAAGGAAAGTTCAAGCAGGGGGAGCAGCCCCAAGAGGAGAATGGCCCTTTTCCATTGATGTCAAAGGGGGAGAGATAATCACATTGATGTGATTGATGATTATTGATTGGAAGAGATAGTCACATTGACTATTAGAGCATGATTTATCTACATGTTGACATCAATAATTGGTAATTGGTGTTGACATAAATTTTGGTATTGCCATCAATGCCAAAGGGGGATATTCATAGGAAGATCAAAGGCACTCAGACAAGGGGATCATCCCCAAGGAAATTTCAAGCAAGGGGAGCAGCCCCAAGAGGAGAATGGCCCTTTTCAATTGATGTCAAAGGGGGAGAGTTAATCACATTTATGTGATTGATGGTTATTGATGGGGAGGGATAGTCACATTGACTATTGATGTAGAGAATGCCATATCTACATGTTGACATCAATAATTGGTAATTGGTGTTGACATCAATGTTGGTACTACCATCAATGCCAAAGGGGGAGATTGTTGGATCATGTTGTCATCGATGCCAATGGTTTGATTGATTGATGTCAAGTGATTTATTGATATCAAAGGATTGATTGATTGATGTCAAGTGATTGATTGATGACAAAATATTGATTGATTGATGATTGATGTAATATAATATGTATTTTCCTTGATAAGAATTCATAGATGAAGATGGATTAATGAGTTGTCATTGATACATGATGAAGATGGATCGATGTGGTTTCATTGGTATATGATGCATTGTTGAAAAAATGTATAGATGACTCATTATTGTATTATCATGATTGACAAGTTGCACAAATGGATGAACTCCAAAGTGGTCCCCTTATCGTGAAATCCCTCACGGGAAGATGCTTTGCGGATTGAATTATCCTAGAAGAATGGTTGGAGGACCCATACTTGTATGTGGAATAATGAGATGAATATCAATGAAGTTTTTGGTGAAACAATCCTAGATGGATATTGCTTGTCATACCATTTCCGGTGGTATGTGGAATGTCACATAACTCCTCACGGTTTGAGATTTATGGCCTTACGAAGTTGGAGGACCCTCACATGTTGACTTGAAGCCTAAAAGGTCAAAGAAGTCAAAGTGGTTTAAAAGAATAAATCATTATTTAAATGATAAATTAAAGTGACAAAGTCAAGGTGTATTATTTAAATACTAAAGAGAAGTGACAAAATCAAGAAATGATAAAGTAAGGTGACAAAATCAAGAAGGAATATTTAAATGATAAAGTATTGGAGAACTTTCTATTTATGGAAAGTGGTTAACCCTAAATAAGGAAAATAGGTTAAGTGACCTAGAGGATGAAAGTATAAATAATATAGCTATGGACTCTTTCAAAACATACTTTTTGTGGATCAGTGGAGAACTTATTGTGAGAATATCTTTTGGAGTATTGATGGAGAGCTTCTTGCGAGAGCTTCTTGTGAGAGCATATTTGGTGTGGATATCTTGAGAATGTGTTGAAGATATATTATGAGAGAGAGGAGATTGGGAGGATCTCATGGATGCATTGAAGTTTCGGCAATTCTGAGATCATGATGGTGAAATTCTTGTAATTACATAAAAACCCTATTTTCTGAGGTGTATGCGGGTTGTCTATGTATAGGGTGCATATATGTGAGATGTCTATGTACAAGGTGCATACAATACGCAGGTTATCTGTGTATAGGGAGTGTACAGTAAAATCATGGATATTTGTGGTTGAGATAATGACAAGTTGTTGAAGACTAAAGCAGGTTCCAAATCTACATTCTATGGACTCAGATATGTCACTGAGACACTAGTATGGTTACATTATTGTCTTGATGGATAGTATTGCTTGTTGTGTTGTGAATGCTTAGGGAATTCTTGGTATGGCTACTATGATGTGGTTTATGTGGGTTGATGGAGTGAGAAGTACTCTGGTGATTCAACTATGATATGATTGCTATGGTATACTAGTTGCTTATACATGATTGAGTTAACATTCATATTGATTGGTTGTGGAGAATGAGTAAGCTATTGCAGAGCTTGGATGTGTTTTGACTGGATGGTGGTCAATTTGGATAGTGAGATACATAAGAAAATGATAAATTGGTTGCATAGGATCTAAGTTGATCCTGAATGATAAACCCTAATAGCTCAGAAGGTATACGCAGGTTGTTGTATACACTGGTCGCGTACATATGTGGGTTGTAGTGAGGCAGGGCGTGTACACACACGGGATGCACTACTGACAGGTCGTGTATATGTTGTAGATTGATATTTGTTGAGGATTGTTGCCTCACCTCAGTTGGTTTTGAGGATTTAAGGTGAGTCTTGCATTATAGAGCTGGTGCTCTTGTAGAGTTGTACTCTATTCAGTTGTTGCTGAAAAACCCCAAGGATTGTAGTCCGTAATAAAAAGAAAATTGTACATACATCTTGTGTTCTTTGTGTTCCTTGTGGTGATGACTTATTGATGATATATTTCTAATATGTGTTGTCGATATGTGTTCACATCTAACTAGTTATAAATTGTAGCAATGAGTAATGAGTAAAATGTTGAATGATAACTAATGAGTTTTGTGTAAGAGGGGAGTTTTGGGAAAAAGAGCCCCACACTCAGTCACCCCTCCTCTAAGTGTGGTAGGTGTGTCCAACATATTTCCCATCTGAAACTTGTGGGGCAACCTATGTTAATCATGGCGTTGTTTGTACTTGGAATTGGACTTCTACCAAATATCATATACCTATTGGTGAATGTGTTGGATTCATTCAACAAACTGGGTGGCTTTGTTGGCTTCGGTTTGAGCATGGGACTATTCTTCCTATGTGGAAGCAAGGGGTATTGCAGCATCCATGGGAACCAATGGTTGAAATCCCAACCCCATCTGAAAGGGGTTGTGGTGAGTTGAGCTATGTATGGCTCTATTGTAATTATTATCAACATAGGGAAGACTCTCATCCCATGTGCGCGGATGCTTGGAATTGTACATGCACAATATATCCACGATCATCCTGTTGATGACCTTGGTTTGGCCATCCATTTGGGGGTGGAAGGCCATGGATTTGGTGACCTTGGTGTCCAACCGTGACCATAGGCTCAACCAAAATGTGTTGAGGAACCGGTTGTCCCAATCTGAGATGATGGTATGCGGTATCCAAAAATGTACCCACACTCGTTCGAAAAAGATATTGGCAGTGACCTTCGTTGTGATGCTCTTCTTGCAGGCGTCCATAATCGCCATCTTCGAAAATCAATCAACCACCATGAAAACACAATCATTCCCATGCTTGGTTGAAGTAAGATCCAACATGTAATCCATCGAGATGGATTCCTAGGGATTGTCGGGAGTAGGAAGAGGGGTATACATGCCTTATTTCTTAATGGTCGGTTTAGCAATGGTACAGGACCTGATACACTTGCTGACATCCTATCAAAGTTTCGACCAATAAAAATTGTGTTGCATCATTCCCACTATCTTTTCTACGTAGAAGTGTCATGCCACCCGACTGCAGTGAGGTTCCAAAATTAGCTTCACTCACTCACTGGATGGGATGTAGAGATGGACCAAATGGCACAACAACCCATCTTGAAGATGGAAATCAGTGACAGTTGTGTTGGTTCCTAGCATATGGTAGGTAGTGGCGAATTCAGGATATCTCTCATAGAGTTAGGGCCACATAGAGGTCTCATGTCTGCATGAGTGTAGCACCATGGTTAGTGTTGCAACTGGAGGGCGATTGAGGCAGTCAACGATGCGGTTGGTGCTCCCTATATTATACTTGATGTTGATATGGAACTGCTGCAAGTATGTGGACCACTTATGATGGGGGTCATTCTTCAATTTTCCTTGTGTATGTATGAACTGTAGAGGCTTATTATCAGTGTGGATGATTGTCTCCTTCTTGAGAATGTAATGCCTCCACTGGAAATGGGATTGTACAATAGAGTACATTTCTTTGTCATAAGTGGGGTACTTACGAACTATATCTGATAGTGTCTCACTATGATAGGCCACGGGATGTCCATGTTGAGTGAGAATTGTGCCCACAACATAGTATGAAGCATTTGTCTCAATCTCAAAAGGACGTTGCAGGTCAGGTAATGAGAGCATCGGGGTTGAGCACAAGCACTACTTTAAATCATTGAATTCTTTTTGTTGCGACTGGACCCACACAAATTTTTCCTGTCCACCACACCTAGTCACTTGGCTAAGGACCCATGAAATGTGGGAGAATCCCAACATGAACCTGCGATAGAAATTGGCAAGGCTGAAGAAGATATAAATCTCAGTGAGTGTGGTCGGGGCTAGCCAGTCACAGATGACCTATATGTTGGTTGGATCAACATGACCCCATGCTCATCAACAATGTATCCTAGGTATTGGACCCTATTCATTCTAAAGGATCATTTTTCAAAATTTACATATAGATTGTGTTGACGTAGGGTGTGCATAACCCATTGAATATGTTGCAAGTGTTCACTCCAACTCTTGTTAAAGATGAGAATGTCATCCAAATAAAACACCTCAAAATAATTGGTGAAAGGCCATAAGATATCTTCCATCATCTCATGAAATTTGTTGGGGAATTTTTCAAGCCAAAGGGCATGACCAACCATTCCAAAAGACCTTCTTTGGACTTGAAGGCAATCTTCCATACATTGGTCTCCTCTATTGGGACTTGATGGTAGCTAGACTTTAGATCAATATTAATAAAGTACTTTCCCCCCTTGATCTGTTCAAGGAGATCGTCAATTCAAGGAATTGGGTACCATTTCAGGTAATCAATGCAGAGTTGCCAGGTCCTATCTTTGTTCTGCACAAGAACAATTGGGCTTCCACAAGGTGATGAGCTTGGTCAGAAGTGACTCTTTTTTAGAATCTCTTGGATCTAGCACTTGATTTCTTCATTTTCTAATAGAGAGTGGCGATAGACTAGCCCATTGGGTAGTGGTGCGCGGGGTGTTAGATCGATTGAGTGCTTGCATTGATAGTGCATAGGTACCCGAGTGGGTGAGGAGAAGATGTCTTTGTATTCTTCCACAAACTTATCCACTTACTTATGTTGCATGGAGAGACCTATCGCAGATACCATGTATGTGGTTGCAAACTTCCTCTCACTTTGAACATAAATCATGAAGAAGACAAACTTCCCAGTTTGAGAGATGACCTTCCTACATTGCTTAGCAGAGATCAAGGAAATGGCAGTAGGTGGAACTACCTCAGGTATCTTGTACAATTTTCTTTCCAAAGTAATAATAACACTATGAGGCCTAGACTCATATATAACATGACATTTCCATAAATAAGGTTGGCCCAAAACAACATCACAAACTTCAACGGGGGAGAAATCACACAATACCTCATCTTTCAAGGGCTTGATATCATAGGCCAAGAAGAAATGTTAGTTGACATGGAGCTCGTTCCCTTGGTGGAGCCATCTGATGGTGTATGATTGTGGGTGTGGTTTTTTCGATAGAGCCAACTACTTGATGACCTCCACTGAGATAAGGTTCTTATGGATACTTCAATTAATGATGAAGTGAAGCAAAGTACCCTTCACCCACATCTGTGAATGAAAGAGGCACTCACCTTCCTCTAGTTCATCAAGTTCATTGGGATGGAACTTAGTGGTAGAAATGGTGGCATTGGGTTCTACATCAATGGTTTGTCTCCCTTTTTATGGTTCTGACTCAAATTTGGAGTCCACATCTGATTTAGAGTCTTTCACCTCTGCCACCAATGAATTATTTGAGTAGAATTTAGTGGTGTTATGCCAAGGGATCTTATGGAACTCACACCACTTCTCGATGTCTCTCTTTGTCTTCCATTTTCCTTATTTGTTTATGGCTTAGACAGGTTGTCCTGAGGTTTTCCATCCTTTCTCTACGATTTTTTCTGTGGGTTGAGGCTATGTTTTCCCTACTTTTGTTGTGAGGGGTTCACAAACCCAAACTGTCATGTCTTCTGTTTAAGATTCTGCTCAATTTTAATAGCATATCCATAGGTCGCGCCAAAGGATGAGATGTGAAAAAACTCGATTTTTGTCTGGATGTATCTATAAAAACATCCACAATATTTGAGAACCATATGTCGCTCAGATTCTTTGATACCTAGATTGGTGTGCAAGGTATGGAATACATTGGTGAACTCTGGAACTATTTGGTCCCTTTCATGTCATAGTGTGGTCCTTCTTGTATATAATTCGTCATAACTTCCAACAGGGTAGTATTTCTCCTTAATGGAATCCCTGAAAGAACCCCATGTGGGTGCGACTACAAATAATGTAGATCCCTTGGTTTCCTTTTTCTCATAGAATTTCTCCCACCAATCTTTGACATGGGGGACGGCCTTAAGGAGCACAAATGTAATATTTTCTCTATCAAAAACTTTATGGATAGAAAAATACCCTTCTAGAAGGTTTAACCATTTTTCTACAACATCCGCATCTATTCGACCTTCAAATATAGGAATATCAAAATTGATTTGTATTTTGAAGGGGTCAGGGCCTCCGCTCAAGGAATATGCATTGCTTGTTGGCAGTCATCAAAGGATTTGCGCAAAATTATCCATCTTGTTCCTCTATCACGCGAGGGATTCCTTGAGCAACAGTTTAAAGGGATCTCCTGCCCCGTCTTTCTTTTCTTCCCCATGGGAATTCATTAGGTTCAATGAGGCCAATCTTGAAAAGGTTCAACTGGTTTGAGTCCCAACTACTTATACTCTAACCTTGTTGGGGACATGCACAAAGAAAAAAATGAAGATAAGACCGCTCAAATACCACTGATCTGAATTTATGAGTGGAACAAAATGAAACATAGATCTATAACATTAACACAGACATACAAATATATAGTGAAACTTAAATTCTATTCAATAAAGAAATATGTTGAAACTGTAAAATGAAGAATGAAACAGTCTTGCTCGAATGGTGGTAGCTAATCTCTGAGAAGAAATGTGGTGGCTATGTGAATTTTTCTGAGCACATTACAATTAGGCCTCCAGGCCTTTTTGGCATCAATAAGAAATAAAAAAAACCCTATACATACAAAAACCTAACCCTAGGAGATGAAGCACCAAAATTCATGTGGGCCCCGATGGGGTAAGTTGGTACATCAACTTCTCAGGGTCGTAAATTTTGCATACAATCTTCATTTTAGATGCACAATAGCCCGTTGGAAAGGTATATATGAGGAATACACATTTTTCTGTCACACTCTAAATTCATATATAGTATGTCTCTGGTAAGCCAAAAAAACATTGTTTAGGGCCTCAAAACAACCCCAGAAGTTTAGGACCCGAAAAGCTAGAAAAAAAAAATGCCAAGATGAAAATTGTATGTGAGCCAGTTGGAAGAGGTGGGTGGCCATCGATATCCACCTAGATCACCATGTTCCATAATACCATTCTCCTTAACATCCTTACAATAGTCATCTGCAAAAATAAAAGTCTCATATGCACATATCTGAATCCAAAATTCTCGTCAAGGTCTCTTTCTTTATTAATCATAGAGTAAGAATATTGTTCTGATACATCAAGATCAAAATCCCCTCTCTCATTTTCATAATCCTCTTTTACAAAACAAGAGGGATTGTTTACATTTTGAAACTCCTTGTTGTCATAGGACAATTCAAGTGAGTCTCTTCATATTCTCTATTTGGATTACAACAAGTGAGAAAGGAAAAAAAATAGAAAGATAGGTTACAAAAATTAAGTCAATTGTGAGACCCTTTGTGCTTCCATATAATCCCGATATTCCTTCCAGAGCATGTAAATTTACATTATTATCTCCATCTTTCTCAACTGCATCTTCTTCAATTCTAGTTCTCCATCACAAATTTCGGTCGTGACTTCGAGCTTTAACTCTTTCTCTATTTTCTTGATGAAGTTTCTTGGCCAGTGTTATTAGATTCATTGGTTTCATTAGGTATTCAGTTAGGACTTCTTTATCAGCTTCAGTGAGTTGTTCAATATCCTTCTGACCAGTTTCCCTTCGTTCTTCTACTTTAGATATTTTCAATTTTGTTGGAGTTGCATCATCAATATATGGCATTATATTCATTTTGAATTCTTCAAGGAGTTCATCGAAAGTGTTCCAAAACCTTTTTTATGATTTTGTCACTTCCTTTTCCATTTCTTCTTTTTTGATATTTTCTCAAATTCAGCATTGATGTCATCCCTCTATGTATTGAACATTCCTTCCAGTTCATAAATCTTAGCCTTTGAGGTATCTAATGTAGTATTCAAATCATTACTGACATAGTTTTTTTCTCCTGCAAATGCATGAAGTGAAGATGTTATTTGTATGGAATTTTCTTTGGGGTCTGGCCCTGCCTCCCACTCAATAGTTCTCTTTATTTTTTCTGGGATATAATTATTTTCCCCTCTCATTATTTTTCCTAGCCTCTTTTCTGTCCCTTTGGTTTTGTTGTTGTAGTAATACTCTCCTATTGCAACTACAGCTTCATCTAAATCAAGCACTTGTGAGGAAAATGATAGATTACCTAGTATGGCCATGAGAAGGGTACATTCCTGAGGGGGAATGTTGTCTATGCCCACATTCGAAGTAGTTGGACTGTTCTAGGTCTCATTTAATTTATTTTGTTTTTCTTTCTCTACTTCCTCATCATCTTTCCTCTTTCCTTCAAATTCTGCATCTTTTTGTTCTTCTTATTATTCTTTCTTTCTCTTTGTCTCTACCTCTACCGCTAGTATTTCTTTCTCCTCTTTAACATTTTTCAATTGAAGTGCATCTTGTTGAGATTTTATTTCTTCTTCTTTCTTTTTCTTCCTGTCATCGGCAAGCCTTTTTAATGCATCTTCTTTTTTCTTCTTTTCATCCACCTTGGAACTCTTCTTGGGTTCATTTTTCACCTTTCCTTTCTCAACTTGCTTCCTTTGATATTCTTCTTCATATTTTATTGACATCTAGTGTCTCTCCTCTTCTTTGTTTTTATCCTCCTGCTCTGTCACCTCCATCTTTTCCTAGTCCTTCTCCAGAAGCAATTGGAACTGTTCCTAAGTTATTCTCCTCTTATCTTCCTCATCCTTTTGAATATTTTCTCTAGCCACCTCATCCGGTATCCTTTGTAATAATTATTCAAAGAACAAGACTCCTTTGAAAATCTCCTCTGCAAAGTTTACTACTTGGATCATAGGGTGAGTGAGGCCAACATATTTGACATGATTTAGTTCTAGGTTTTTTTGGTCATGCCCTTTGGGATCTCCTAGGCACACACATATCTCTTGTAGGGATTTTTTTTCTTTTATTGCATGAAGACCATTTAACAATGTGTAATTCCCTATATTGTCAGGGAATGTGTGCCATAGATTTTTACTACTACCTGAAAGGAGAGGGTCTATTCATGTTCCCATGGTTTGATAAGAAATCTCCCGAATTAACATTCTATCGAGAACATATTTAAGAAGGAGGTGTGGGGCCTCAGAGTTTCCATAAACCTTGATGTATGTGTATTGCCTACCTAAATACCAGTCCGATATATATTTCATATCATACATGACCTCCCTCAATATTCTGTATGTTGGATATCCAAAAATTATGGTATGCAACGAATAAAGGAAACAGTCACATGTATCATAAATGTATTTATTACAGTTTACATCCCATAGCTATGAAAAATAAATATGCACAGGTGGATGATCTTGGTCCCAACTCCATCCAAAGGTAGGAAATTGCACAAAAGAGCATACAACATCAACGAGGCATGCAGACATGTAAAAAATGGTTTTTTTCATATCTGGGGTATTTATGAGGTTCTGGTAGATATTGAAAGTTAGTATGTCTTCCCAATTGAATATTTTCCCTGTCTACACTACCATTTAGGCTATTTCCATCCATTCCATTTAAAAGTGGGTGCTCTTCTCTTCTCCATAAAGTCGGCATGTCATAGTATTTGACATTATGTAGGGCCTTTTAAATTCATGGGAAGGGATTAATTTTTTCCCTTGCTTGATTTTTTTGTATTCGTCACACCACCAATCCTCCATCAACTCAACAAAATCCTTGTTGTCCTTGTTGAATTTCCTCAAAAATGGTTCATTTAAGGAAACATCAGGCTCTGGAATGTGGTATCGGAGGATTGTGTCTTCAGGACTTGGGGATGCTATCTGGATTCCTGATTTTCTCATGATTGTAGCATCACTTTGGTCAAGCTATTTGAGACACCATTTTGCTGCATCGTTTTAAGGAAAAAACATCGAACAAGTAGCCAGTAGGTGAATGCAATGTTTTTGGATATTCAAGTAAACTTATAGTTTCTTGTCTTCTACTGGGAAATATCCAATGTTCAAGATTTTGTATATTTCTTCATACCTCAAACAGTGATCTACCCCATTGTGATAATTGGTATATGTAAGTAGAATGCCACTTGGATTCATGGAAGGTGGAAGTGCATTCGCTACAGGGTTTCTCCCCTTTCTGGTTTGAGGGAATGGCATGCTGTCAATTTAATGTCCTGCAATGAACAAATTCACATAATCTTTCAAAATAGACAAAACATTGCAGAAATAAAAATTATGATAATCACATACCTATTACTTTTGAAATCGGGCCAAGGCTCGAAGCTAACTCGAATTCACAGTATGCAGAGTAGAATTTTCATATGTTTACATAGGAAAATTATAATGAGTTTTCTAGTGTTTACTTGGTGTTATGTACAGGTAAATTACCCTAACCCTTCATGATTAAGGTTGAGTGGGTGACACTGCATTTGCAGGTGTCAAATCACTATGCCATTAATGCGTTCAGAGGTATAGATTTCTTCAATCGAAATATCAATTTGAAACAACTCTCCAATAGTGTTATCTGAAGCATTCCCAATGGAGAGGGGAATGTGATGGTTATTCTTAGCTTCGATGGGAGGGGTATCAAGGAATATTCCCCTTTTGTATCGAGAAATGTGCCACGGAAGAGACATTTAAAATCACAACAATCTTACTCTTTTATGTTCTATCAAAAGGGCTCTCATTGGAGCAGAGATTAATGCTAAAAATGTGACTCTGACAGTAAGCCTTTCGATGGTACTATCAAAACATATTGTCATCAGAGGGGAAGGGTTGTTTTATTTTTTGACTCCAACGAGAAAGGTATCAAGGAATATTCATTTCTCGATAATCATTCTCATGCAAATGTTTTACCCACGAGTAGGTTGAAGACTGTGGATAAAGGGATTAATCAACCATTATGTGATTGCCTTGTCATGTTAGCATCCCAAAGGGAACCCACTCTTATGTAATTAAGGTTTCATGTGTGGACTAACATTTAAATACCATTAAATACCTGACATGTAGACACAGGGAAAGTGTTCCATGGCTTAGCGGAAATGTATGCGTCAAAGTAAGGTTATTAGAAAGGGATTCATCAAAGTCGAGCTTACTAGGATAAAAGCCTTCCGACAATAATAATTTTGATAGAAAATTTTCAGATAGTAATATCAAAATATAGATTAGATTTGTTCATATATGTATTTTGAGGAGCGAATTCTGGGTGAATAATAGCCCATTGGATTTCAGGCATGATAAAATAAGCGAAGATATGCTTTGATGTTCAACATGACTCAAAATTTGGTTTTTTCAGAAAAGGGATAATTGAAAAAAAGTGGAAGAGCATAAGGTCTTTGATTCTCATGGTCGATTGCAGGGATAGGATTAAGACTGCATTGGAAAAACAGTGGTTTATTATGTCAGTAGCAAATCAAATAATTAGTGATAAATTACCTTGCCAGAATTTTGATAGGCGGTACCCACTAAAATTCTCTAATTCGGAAAATTTTAGTGGATAGTTGTGAGGGGCACAACAAATGGCGACTTACTGGGAAGAACAAGTTATCTCTGATTTTATATGTACCTCCATATTATACCTCTTATTCTTTTCAATATGTAAGGTTTACAATTATTCCTGCACTATGGATCCCACAACTAAGATGATCTCTTGAATAATTACTGTGAAGTGTTAAGGGATTAGTTTATGAATTTGATTCATACATAGAGATCGTAGGAGAATAAGATGCCACAAATAGGTAATCCCAACTATTTATAGGTTGATGTGTGTTCTTTGTCTCTCTTTTCCTGGCATTGCTTCGCTGCTAGCGAGCATCCATATCCCTGATGAAGTTTCCATGGTATCATAAAAGCATAGCCCCACTTCCAACAAGCATCCATAGCCTTGATAGGTTTACTTGTACTTCCCACACCATTTCTAGCTCTTTCAACTTCCTTGTGATTTTCATTTTGCATTCACCCTTATATATTTGTAATATATGTATTTCTTTTGCAATTGGGTGTTTTAGGAAGAAAGGTAATGTGCTAGCCTTGGTAACTATTTTTTCCTTATGGGTTCATTCCGAAAAAATTATGATATGATATTTTCATTTAGTGAATTGGGAAAAAGGTCACATAGATTATTCTGAAGACATTTGTAACTACCACCTTTCTTTAAATTTTGAAAACCAATAATCTCTTGTATGAGAGTGATCACACAACTACAGGAAAATTGTCATCAGGAGTGTGAATAGTTGTAGTTAATAATCTAAGGTTTCTCTTTGAAAAAATATGAACTAATTACTCCCTTTCAGTATAACCATTGTCTATGTTTTTTGCACAGTGGACAATGATGCAAGGAAACCTTCTCACTTTTGGGTACTTGAAGAGATACTCACATAGGAGCTAAGCTCAAATTATGCTATCCAATCCCACTTTCTTTCCAAAATTGTGCGTGGATAATGGCAAATGACCAAAAGAGACATTATTAAAAAGAAAAGCACTGTGTAAATTAGAAAACAAACGAAAAACTGAAAAGAAAGAAACTTTATTCTAAGAAATCAAAGTTTGTTAGACTCAAAAGGGACATCTAAGAAATAAGGAAACCTAATATGTATAAAGATATATCACCCAAGATGATTATGAGAAGTATATTTTGAGAATTTGATCATTGATAGGGAGCTCCTACATGTCTCCCTCCAATGTATTAAGTCTGAAGGTCCTGTTATAGCACAATTTGTACTTGCCCAATGTAACATCCCCAGCCCTTCACCAGGCTGAGAAACGCTACCAACACAACCTTAACTTAGCCTTTAAAGCTCTGATACCAATTTGTAACATCCTCGACCACCAACAGGCTAGGGAACGCCACTCCTGCAACTCTGTTGCACTACTCTGATCTGTCACAGCTCTAGCCTTAACTACTAGCTATGCCACAGAGATACTTGCGGAAAAACATGCACATCCATATGAACAAAGAATGTCTATTCTATATATATATATATATATATATAACATATTAATGCGGAAGTAACACATGTAGCATATACAACATACACAGGCAATACTCATCAATTACAACATAAGTACCATTACACAACATGTAAATGAACATAAAAGTGGTACTTATCTTTTCATTTGGAGTAAATCCACCAACTGCATGTAGACCTTCCATGAACCTCCCAGCCATATACCACACTGCTCATCACTCTCAGCATTAGGTCACCCCCGAGTTGGGACTAAACTCCATCGGGCAAGGGAATTCTAGGTTTGGCAAGGACAACAAGGAAGTTGCACAAAACACAGGAAAGATATTTTATCCCATGAGCCACTTACGCCCACAACCCACAGACCCTCATTCCCCACACACCTTCTCCACCCCAGGAGGATACACCTTCACTAATACAAGTCCATCAGCTAGTACCCCTCCCTTACCTTGGGCTTCAGCAACAGGATGGACAAGAATTCTCAGAGTATTGTAGCTGTTATGGGACTCCCTTCTAGGATAAATCACTTCCCAGCAAACTCTCTCACCTGGGAGATTTTCTCACAGCCTAACAACCTGCCTCTTCAACCAATATTTGACTCAGCTACATCCAGGTACGGGTGACAGCAACAGAAACAAGGAAAATGGTATGGACACCCCAAACGGTAACAGTCGAACACTAGGATATATCAATGATCAATAAGAAACAATCGATGGAAACAATCCACACTTAGTCAAGGGACTATGTGGCTGCAAAAGTGAACATTTATGACACAACATGACTTAGACAATAGAAAGAAACCACCCAAAAATGGTTAAGGTACGAACTCGTCTCTGCATGTGCGGGTATATTGGGTTCCTGAATCCTATAGGTCGGATTCCCTTTCCGGTTTTCAGAGATGCGTCATTATGCAGAGGAAAAAACGGGTTCACATGTCGGATGGGAGAATGGANATATTTAACTACATGCTCCCAGGTCAACACTTGTCTTCCTAGAGCTGCATGCGCTCCATTTAACCTACATCCCCTTTCCCAGAACTTAGGATAATCCTGACCATGCCCACCTTAGTCTAAAGGAAATAACAATAAAATATTATCCTTTTAGAGGTAATCCCCCTAGGTTAGCCCCTAGACCTAGACACTTAGCCCCATCCCTTGCCCTACCTGGTGGAGTTTATTCCCCCATAACTCTTTCTTCATGGTCGGTCTACACGCAGCGATGTTTATATTTTTATTAATGATTTTGCATAATTACATATACAAAATAGGATCTTGGCCTTAGCATCCTAGGCTCATGGCTTTAGCATCCTAGGCTCCTGGCCTAATCATCACATAAGCCTCCTAGCTTATTATAACTTGTCTCACCAGCCTAACAATCATGTTTACAATTCATAATTACAATTGGGACTCTACCGGGGGATCTTACAATCCCCTCCCCTTATTTTTGCATTGTCCTCAGTGCAACTTATTTATACATATACAATTCAAAAATTCTTCAAAAAGATCCAAGATTTAGCTATTGGAAGCCCATTATCCACCTAGTATTCTACTTTCAAGCACCAATTCTAGTGTTCCTTTCATAGGTGAAACTCAATTGCTCTATTCCATAGAGTTGCTTCAAGAAAGCATTCAACTCATTGCTCCTTGTTACATGCTTCAATTAAACCTCATTGAAAGCATCGACTGGATGTAGATCGATGACATTCCACCTAGACTTAGATCTCACTTTTGATAAACTCTTAGCAGGGCTATAGCTCCACAGACATAAACACTCTTTCTTGTATCGAATGGTCATAAAAGACCGTGGCTCTTTCTGAACGGATTTTCGTCTGTTCTCCTTCCAAACAAAGGGACCTTCCCTTTCGATACTTTGACCTTGCTACTCTTCCTAAACTTTGAAATCTCTGAAATACTTAAGATCTATGTGCTCTTTCTCCTAAATTCAACATTTAGAAGGGTCTTCTGCACACTCTCCAGATATGAGGGTCGTAAGGGTTTTCCCTTTTCTTCCGAACAGATCCTACGGTTCCCATTACTCTACAATCCAACACCATTTATGTCGCAGTTTTACGATATTGCTACTCCTCCTAAGATTCTTAACACAACCAAAGTAATCCTCTTGGCACTTAGGGATGTTTCTAAGGTCCAAAATTGGTTCCTTTTAACACAATTTCATCTTGAAACCTTGATTCCAATGACCACTTATCCAGCCCATCCAGGCTCAGTGTTGAAACCATGGGTCAGAACTTGAGTTTTGTCCATTTCGACAACAACTCCTTCTGAAACTGTTTCTTCAATTTCCACTAACATGGCCCATCCAGGCTCAGTGTTGAAACCATTCTCTGATACCATATTGTAACATCCCCAGTCCTCCACTAGGCCAATCAATTCTACCACCACAACCTTAACTTAGCCTTTAAATATTTGATACCAATTCATAACATCCTCGGCCACCAACAGGATGGGGAATGCCACTCCTGCAGCTCTGCTGCACTACTCTGATCTATGACAACTCCAACCTTAACTACTGGCTATGCCACACAGAGATACTTGCGGAAAAACATGCACATCCATATGAACATAGAATGTCTATTATATATATATATATCATATCATATCATATTAATGCAAAAGTAACAGTAAGCCTACACATGCATCATATATAAGATACACAAGCAATACTCATCAATTACAACATAAGTACCATTACACAGCATGTAAATGAACATAAAAGCGGTACTTATCTTTTCAATTGGAGTAAATCCACCAACTACGTGCAGACCTTCCACGAACCTCCCAGCCATAGACCACACTGCTCATCACTCTTAGCAGTAGGTCACCCCTGAGATGGGACTAAACTCCATCGGGCAAGTGAATTCTAGGATTGGAAAGGACAACAAGGAAGTTGCACAAAACATAGGAAGGATATTTTATACCAGAAGCCACTTACGCCCACAACCCACAGACCCTCACTCCCCACACGCTTGCTCCACCCCAGGAGGATACACCTTCACTAATACAATTCCATTGGCTAGTACCCCTCCCTTACCTTGGGCTTCGGCAACACGCTAGACCAAAAGTCTCAAAGTATTGTAGCTTCTATGGGACTCCCTTCCAGGAGAACTCACTTCCCAGCAAACTCTCTCACCTGGGAGAGTTTCTCACAGGCCTAACAACCTACCTCTTCAAACAATCTTTGACTTATCTACAGCCAGGTACGAGTGACAGCAACAACAACAGGGAAAATGGTATGGACACCCTAAACGGTAACAGTCGACCACTAGGATATATCAAGGCTCAGTAAGAAACAACCGACGACAACAAGCCACACTTCATCAAGGGACTGTGTGGCCGCAATAACCAATAGTTATGACACAATGCAGATCAGAAAATAGAAAGAAACCACCGAAAAATAGTTAAGTTACGAACTTGGCTCTGCAAGTGTGGGTAGACTGGGTTCCTGAATCCCATAGGTCAGCTTCCCTTTCTGGTTTTCAGAGATGTGTCATTATGCAGAGGCAAAAATGGGTTCACATGCCAGATGGGAGAATGGAAGACCC
>ML780532.1:218248-237758 GCA_009831015.1 Picea engelmannii | reverse complement strand
GAAGCACCAACTTCCTTTATTTTCCAGCTGCAACTGGAAGGATGCTCCAACCCCCTTGTTTTTCAAGCTACAACCTGAAGGAATCTCCAACTCCCCTATTCTTTGGATACAACCAGAAGGAGGCTACAACCCCCTATGTTCTCCGGCTACAACCACATGTCCTTTCCCCTTCCAACCACCCTGAAGTAGAAGTAGAATGATAGAACCACTGTCACACTATCACTGTGAGATATATCGTTGTAAACCTGTACCAATAAACATGAACCATGTAATGATCCCAAGCCAAATTCTTTCTTGGAATCACTAACTACTACTAATTTATTGAGTTATTAAGTGCATACAAGATTCATCAACACATGGAGATCACAATATATTCAAGATGTAGAAGCACAAGCAAAGATCTGACCTTTTTATTATGAGCAATGTAAGATCAATACAATAGATGGTTGATCTGGCATAAACCTCAGATGGTCGTACAAGCAATAGATATGAGCTGCTACAAAATGCTCCCGCTAGTACAAAATAATGCCTCCAAACGCTGAATAAGAAATGAAGATCAATACAAACAAATCTAAATTCCAAACTCTCCAGCTAAAGAATGCCACGCTCCAATAGAAGGTTGAAACCCTCAATAACTCGGCCCTGTTGCCAAAAGTGTCCAATCACCCTAAGAAATATGCCAATTGATAGATCGGGTGATGGTAAGAATAACCCAGGTGCATGAATCTCCAAGATCCCTCTCAATCTCCGTAGATCTGAATTTCCCACTGAATGGGGTGCCCCACTGGATGACTGAAACCCTAGATGGTTCGGCCCTGATGAAGGAGAACTTCAAATGCTTTGAAACTCTCCAAGAATATAGATCGGGCGATGGTAAGAATAACCCAGGTGACTGAATCTCCAAGATTCCTCTCAATCTCCGTAGATCTGAATTTCCCATTGAATGGGGTGCCCCACTGGATGACTGAAACCCTAGCTGGTTCGACCCTGATGAAGGAGGCCTCCAAATTCTCTAAAACTCTCCAAGAATATATATCGGGCTATGAGAATCCCGTGGGAGAAGTTTTGGACTTAGATCTCAAGCAGATCTCCCTAGATCTGAGTTTTACTGAATTACAGGACGTTCCCTATGGCTCCAAGACGTCCCAATCTGCAGACAAATGTAGAATGATGATAGCCCTCCAGAAAATCAGTCAAACTAATGGTCGTTCCCCTTCTGAAGCACTAGATGGAGATGGGTTGAGACTAGAATGGTGTGGAGAAGTCTTTCATCCCCGACACCAAGCTGCGGAACAAGGTGAGTGGATATTTCACCACTGAGTTGCTCACAAGGGTTTGTATAGCAAACCCCCAAACTGAATGATCAAGAGAAATAGAAAATGCTAATCCCAAAACCAGAATGAATAATAGGTGCACCCAAGCCTCTTACTTATACTTTCCCTTCTAATTCTCTGTTGAGTTAGGTTAACTCCTAGGGTTAATCTTCTATTTTTCTGTTGAGTTATCTTTTACTCCTTTATCCTTTTCCTTTCTTCAGTCAACTTAAAAATATAACTTTTAAATTCTTGAATTTTCCCCCCTAAGTGTGAGACTATGACCTAGTGGGGGTGCCCAGACCACTAAGTCTCCTCATCACCTCTCTAAGAGGTGGGGAACATTACAAACCATGCATCAACCTGTACCTCAACCTGTAATCAACATGTACCATAAACAAGTGCATCAACCATGCACCAACCTATAATAAACCTGTACCATAAACAAGTGCATCCAACCACGTACCAAGTATGTACCAATCATGTGTCAACTACTCATCAATATGTACCAACATCATCAACTATCCACCTCATGTATGTGTCAACTCGTCAACTACTTATCTCAACCATGTACCCAACATGTACCTCAACCAAAATCCCTCATCAATATCATCATCCAAATATGCTTTGTAACTCTATAATAGACCTGGTGTATATGATCACATACCTACAAACCTTCCTTAACTTGAAAAACAAAAGACTATCATTTTCATCAAACTTTTCTTTAGTCTCACATGACTAGTTTTGAATTAGTCAACAACCCTAACTTGAAATAATCATAACTATGTGTCTGTAATGAATAAATATTTGAAAATGATACACATTGTTCTTCGGTGTGTTTTATACAATTCCTCTAGGTGTCACTACTTGGAACCTCTTAGAAAAGGAGTTATAGCGAAAATGGCATACCTTGTTGAATTCCGACTTATTCTAGAGAGCGACCTTGTAGAGCGTGCCCCACATGGAATATTTGTTGAATGGATCTAAAAATTTTACACATAATAATACAAAATTTTACTATAACCAACACATTTGGTCTTATTGAATTTGGATCCGTTATGAATAATGTATGACATTTTTACCCGAAACACTTGTTTTAGACTAGTTTTGGGACTAGCCACAAACCCTATTTTCAACGGAGTGTAACTCCAAAAATACAACAGCCCACAAGATGAATTATTTACCACATATACTTGGATATGTTTCCTCAATTTCCTATCAATTTCACAGTCTGAATCATTCTAGAAAAAACATTATTGTGAAAATGGTGATATGACCTGTAAATAACATACCTTAGAAAGCATCATCAAAAGAATTTATCCTCCCTTGAATTTTTGCCTTCTTTTCTTCACCTTCCCTCTAAAATTAATCTTAGATATCCTTTGGTTACCTCAATCACCTATATATATTCAATATGCTCAAGTGTGATTTTAAATGAGAGATCATTGCCTCTTATTTATACTCTCCAAGTAGCTTCCTTAAAAGCATCTTCTAGGTCACTTAACCCACTTCTAGGTCACTTAACCCATTTTAGGTCACTCAACTTATTTCTAGGTCACTTAGCCTATTGTCCTCATTTTTAGGGTTAACCACTTTCCATAATTCGATAGTACTTTCCATAATGGTACTTTCCAATCATTCCTTTGTCCTCTGCATCTGATGAATCTCTCCCCTTTGTCATCAATGGCAGCGATATATTTCCATCTGGGGTTTCTCCCGCTGACTGAACTATCCTCTTTATGGTGCTTCCTCGTGTCATCTAAGAAATATAAGATAAGCATTCAAAAGCATTCATTTTGGAGTAGAAATAACTCTGAGTCTCTAGCGAAGATACACAAAGGCTCCCGTGGAAGTGGTTTTGTAAAGATGTTTTCCACTTGTTCTTTTGTGCCCACATACTCAACTCCAATGTTCTTTTCTGCAACTTGTTCCCGTAGAAAGTGATACTTGATTGGAATGTGCTTCATCTTGGAGTGCATCACCGGGTTCTTTGAGATACTGATGGAGCTTGTAATATCACAATACATTGGAATGGGTTCATCATACTCAACTTGTATATCTATCAAAGTTTGTTTCATCCAAAGAACATGTGTAAAACATGTTGTTGCTGCAATATACTCTACCTTGGTTGTACATAGAGATATTGATGATTGTTTCTTGCTTAGACATGATACTAAACACTCACCCAAGTAGAACGTTGCTCCACTGGTGCTTCATCGGTCATCAATAAAACCTGCCCAATATGCATCTATGTAGGCAATAAGAGATAGATCCTTTCCTTTTGGATACCATAATCCAAACTCTTTTTCTCCTTTGAGATATCTAAAAATTCTCTTCACTACTAATACATGTGATTCCTTTGGTACTGCTTGAAATCGTGCCACCTTTCCAACGACCTACATTACATCTGGTCTAGATGTTATCACATATAGTAGGAAGTCAATCATTGAACTATATTTCCTTTGATCTATACACTTTGAATCATCATCTTTGCTTAGCTTGCAACTGGTTTGCATGGGAGTGATAACTGGTTTGCAATCTTTCATTACGAACCTCTTTAGTATTTCTCTGATATACTTGGTTTGAGAAAAAAATACATTGGTTGCTTTGACATATCTGAAGTCCCAGAAAGAAGGATAGTTCTCCAAGTAATGACATTTCAAATTCATTCTACATATCCTTTGCAAATTTATGGCTTAACTTGTCATCATCACTACCAAAAATAATATCATCAACATAAATTTCAATTAATAAAATATTACCTTGACTTACCTTGATGTAGAGGTTGTTGTTTGCACTTCCTTTTTTGAACCCTACCTACTGTAGATATTTTTCCAGTCTAGAGTCCCATGCTCTAGGAGCTCGTTTTAGACCATACAAGGCCTTCTTTAATTTGCACACATAGTCTGCATTTTTTGACAACTGAAATCCTTTTGGTTGTTCAATGCAGACTTCTTCTTCAAGTTCCCCATTCAAAAAAGTTGATTTTATGTCCATATTATACACTTTAATATTTTTGGATCATGCATAAGCTAAAAGAAATTGGATTGCTTCCATTCTGGCAATTGGGGCAAATGTCTCTTCAAACTCGATTTCTTCAACCTATGCATATCCTTTACATACCAATATAGATTTTTTCTTTGTAACCTGTCCATCTTCGTTCAATTTATTCATGTATACCCACTTTGTTTCGATCACATTCTTATCCTTTGGTCTTTGAACCAATTCCCAAGTGTCATTTTTCTTTGTTTGATCCAATTCTTCATCCATGGCCTTGTTCCAAAATTTATCCTTCCTGGCCTCTTTAAAATAGGTTGTTTCAATCGTAGATGTGAGTGCTAGGTGTGTTTGTTCTGGCGAACAAATTCTTCTTCTAGTATCAACTCTTGCGTCTTCTTTTTTCGATAATTTGATTTGAAGGATGATTCTTTTGTACTCGTCTGCTAGGTGTCTTTGGAGGCACTTGATGAACTTTCTCTTCTTCCTCTGTCAGATTATCTTCATATTCCTCTTATACTTCTTTTTCATCTTCCTCTTCTACTTCCTTTTCATCTTCTGCTTCTATCGAATTCTCTTCATATTCCTCTTATACTTCATTTTCATCTTCCTCTTCTACTTCCTTTTCATCTTATGCTTCTTCTTTGAAAAGATGTTCCATTGATTCATTTCTTCTTGCTTTGATTCCGGTCTACCTGTTTCATCAATTGTTACGTTGATGCTTTCTACAATTTTTTTCAATCTAAGATTGTAACACTTGTATGCTTTCCTTGTACTTGAGTAGCCAACAAGTACTCCTTTGTCCACACGAGAGTCAAACTTTCTCATTTTTCATATTCTCTTTTCATGTAGCATTTGCTTCCAAAAAATCGGAAGTTATTTACATTTGTTGGTCTTCCTTTCCATAGCTCGTAAGGAGTTTTGTAAGTTTTGTCAGTGTTGTTTCTGAGCATTACTCTGTTTTGAATGTGAACTAAAGTATGCACTGCCTGTGTCCAAAAAATATCTGTCAATTTTGAATCCATTAGCATTGTTCGAGCCATTTCATGTACTGTCATGTTCTTTTTTTCAACAACTCCATTCTGTTGAGGTGTCCTAGAAATGGAGAATTTACTTTCTATTCCATGACTGTTGCAGTAGTCCATAAATTGATTTGAAGTGAACTCTCCTCCATTATCATATCTCAAGCATTTGATTTTTGAATCCATTTCATTTTCAACCATTTCCTTGTAGATATTGAAGTTTTCAAAATCTTCTGACTTATTCTTGAGAAAGAAAACTAAGGTCATTCTTGTATAATCATCAACTAATAACATAAATTATTTCTCACCTTTTAAGCCCTTTGTTGTAGTTGGTCCAACTAGATCAGTATGCACAATTTCCAGTGGTCTTGTCGTTGAATATTCATTTGATTTGAACCTGGACTTTGTTTGCTTTCCTTATTGATAATGCTTGCATAAAGTGTTGATTGGTTTTGTGATCAGGGGCATTTCTCTGACTGCTTCTATTTTTCTAACTTTGACAAGGTTATAAAAATGTATGTGACCCATTCTTTTGTGCCATAGCCAACTTTCATATTCCTTTCTTAGACAACACTTTTCATTTCCAATTTCACTTAACACATATATGCTGCTTGAAGTTCTCGCAGTTGTAGCAATCAATTTTCCTGAACCTTCTTTTCTTATCTCGCACTTTTGTGAATTGAAAGTAACTTTATGACCTGGTTCACACATTTGACTCACACTTAGAAGATTATGTTTCATATCTTCTACTAGTAGAATAGTTTTTGTCCTTGTATTCTTGTTCCCAATTCTGATTGTGCCTTTCCCAATGATTTTGGCTGAATCATCATTTCCGAAGGAGACTGATCCATCTCTTTCCTTTCATAATGTAAGAAACATGTCTCTATCACCTTTCATGTGTTTTTAACACCCATTGTCAACATACCAACCACGTTTCTTCTTCTTATCTTGTAGAGTGAGTGTGCATTATCCATTACTATACTGATCATGATTTCTTATCCATGTCTTTTTATGAGGTTCCTATCTGTGACTGGTGTTATTTTGTTGTGGTTCTTTAGGATGGACTGTCATTCTTCAATCTTTGTCCATGTGTCCAAAATTGTTACATTTGTAACATTCCACTTCAGTTCTCAAATATTCAAACCTATTGTAACTTTTTCTCTATGTTTCACTAGGCCTTCTTGGATAACCCCTTTGTGTATGACTTTCAAAGTTGTTTGTGTTCCTGTTGTTAGCTCTGCAATTCACAACTTTATGTCCAAAATTATTACATGCATAACATAAACCAAAAAAGACAGTTTGATACCTCGGAGTTGAAGATCTTCTGAAAGGAGGTACTCTTATAAATTCTTCTTCTTCTTGAGGCCTATATGTCGGTTGTTGATTCTGAAATCTAAATCTTCTTGGTGGAGGAGTGTCCCTGTAATCTTCCTTCTATATATTGCTATCCCCCTTGATTGTTTCTGCATATCTTTTTGGATATGTTTATTGCTCTGTTGTTTTGGAGCTTGATCTTTTTGCTACCTGATTTTATCCAAGTGTGAACTTGTCATGATGAGATTTTTTACTGTTGATAATGTCATCCAAAACTTTTGAGCTATTCTGCATATTTTTCTTTTGAAGATCCTTTCTTAATGGGACAATATCTTCTTCCAAATTTCCAATGATCTTGTCTTTTTCTTCTAGTTGTTCTTTGAGTGCTTCTTCAATTCTTTTATCTTCTTCTATTTGAACCTTCAAATTTGTGATCATTTGTTCTAGTTCTTGAGTGTCTTCTTTCATGTCTAGTACTTCTTGTAGTTTCTTGTTTTTCTTCTTTTCTATTCTGATAACTTCTATGGCACACATTAATTCCTTTCAGTAGTCAACTTCTGCCTCTTCAATTTCTTCTTCGACTTCTTCATATTCTTCTTCCGCTTCTTCATATTCTTCTTCAAAGTCTTCTTTATCAGATTCTTCTACTTCCATGAATAGAACTATTTATGTCTCATTGTCACTGACTTCATCTTCATCTAATGATGAGATGTCTTTTTTGGTGCATAAGCTTTTCTTGAAAACTTTCTTTGTGGTTATTTTTCCTTTATATGTTTGTTTGCCTTTTGAGTAACCTTCATCATTTCTCTTTTTATTATAAGGACATTTGTTAGCAAAATGACCAATACCATCACAATTAAAACAAATTAAAGGAAGTTTACCTCTATACCTACCGTCGGTTCCCTTGTTCAGTCTTATGACAAAGTTGGTCACTTCTTCATCATCTTCTGAGACGTCACTATCGCTTCTATGTTTTTATTTTTTCCTTCCCTTTTTCTTGGAATTTTTGGATGCTTTGAAGGCTTCTTCTTTTATATCTAGATTTTCCTGTTCAGTTCTCATTTCATATGTTGTGAATATTCCATGTAATTCATCCATGCTTATTGAGTTTAGATCTTAGGGTCAAATATTATAGGAAGAGATATTAGTACTTTTTGAACAATTACAGATTCTTTGATTTCTTCTCCCAATCCTATGATTGCATTTACTATTTCATCAACTCGTAAAAATTAAGCTTCAATATTCTCATCTTCCTTCATCTTAAATTGTTTGAACTGACCTCTGTAAGTTTGAAACTTTCTTCTTTGACTTTTGAATCTCCTTCATAAATATTTTGAAGTTTGTCCCAAATATCTTTAGCGGATTTACAATGTGCAACTTTGGTGAATATTGTTTCACTGAGACCATTCAGAAGTGCATTTTTGGCTTTGGAATTATTCTAACCGAGTTTCACTGCTTTGTCATTTGTTGGCGAAACTACTGGTGTTGTGTATCCATCTACAAATGATTGCCAAATTTCAAATCCATGTTCTTGTATATATGTTTTCATCCTTATGCTCCAAAATGCATACTTCTATCCATTGAACTGTGGCATTCCATTTTTATACAAGTTGTTTCTCTCCATGATCTACCTTTCATTGGTTAAACTGATTTCTGAAGAAACCTTCTCTAATACCAATTGTTGGATTACTGAGAGGGGGGGTGAATCATTAATAGAGAAATTTAATCCTTTTTAAGCATATAATCCAAGTGTTATATCAATGTATCATTATCATCCAATAACTCTAGGGTAAATAATCAATGAAAAAATGAGCAATCATCCACATACACAGTACACCAGTGTTTTACGTGGAAACCCAAAGTGGAAGAAAACCACAGAATGTTTTTTGTTATATGTAATGAAGAATTACATTCATTGGAAGTACCAACTTCCTTTGTTTTCCAGCTGCAACTGGAAGGAGGCTCCAACCCCCTTGTTTTTCAGTCTACAACCTAAAGGAATCTCCAACTCCCCTATTCTCTGGATACAACCAGAAGGAGGCTACAACCCCATATGTTCTCCGACTACAACTGGAAGGTGGCTACAACCACCTGTCCTTGCCCCGTCCAACCGCCCTGAAGTAGAAGTAGGATTATGGAACCACCGTCACACTATCACTGTGAGATATATCATTGTAAAAATGTACCAATAAACTTGAACCATGCATCAACCATGCATCAACTTGTACCATAAACAAGTGCATCAACCATGCACCAACCTGTACCAAACAACCTGTAATCAACATGTACCATAAACAAGTGCATCCAACCATGTACCAAGTATGTACCAATAATGTTTCAACTACTGATCAACTATGACTCATCAATATGTACCAACATCATCAACTATACACCTCATGTATGTGCCAACTCATCAACTACTTGTCTCAACCATTTATCCAACATGTACCTCAACCAAACGCCCTCATCAATATCATCGTCCAAATATAATTTGTAAATCTTTAATAGACCTGGTGTATATGATCAGATACCTACAAACCCTCCTTAACTTGAATAACAAGAGACTAGCATTTTAATCAAACTTTTCTTTAGTCTCACATGACTAGTTTTGGATTAGTCAACAACCCTAACTTGAAATAATCATAACTATGTACCTGTAATGAATAAAGATCTGAAAATGATATAAAATGGTCTTCAGTGTGTTTTATGAAATTTCTCCAGGTGTCACTACTTGGAACCTCTAAGAAAAGGAGTTATAGAAAAAATGGCATACCTTGTTGAATTCTGGCTTAATCTAGAGAGGGACCTTGTAGAGCGTACAACGCATAGAATATTTGTTGAATGGATCTAAAACTATTACAAAGAAGACTACAGAATACAATCTAACCAACACATTTGGTATTACTGAATTTGGATCTGTTATGAAGAAGTTATGACGTTTTTACCCGAAACACTTGTTTTAGACTAGTTTCAAGACTAGCCACAAACCCTATTTTCCACAGAGTGTAACTCCAAAAATACAACGAACCACAAGATGAATTTTTTACCATAGATACTTGGATATGTTTCCTCAATTGACTATCAATTTCATGGTCTGAATCATTCTATAAAAACAATTATTGAGAAAATGGTGATATGACCTGTAAATAACATACCTTAGAAAGCATCATCAAAATAATTTATCCTCCCTTGAATTCTGGCATTCTTTTCTTCACCTTCCCTCTGAAATTTGGCTTAGATATCCTTTGGTTACCTTAGTCACCTAGATATATTCAATATTCTCGAGTGTTATTTTAAATGAGAGAGCCTTGCCTCTTATTTATACTCTCCAAGTAGCTTCATTAAAAGCATCTTCTAGGTCACTTAACCCACTTCTAGGTCACTTAACCTATTTCTAGGTCACTTAACCCATTTCTAGGTCACTCAACTTATTTCTAGGTCACTTAACCTATTTCTATGTCACTTAACCTATTTTCCTCATTTTTAGGGTTAACCACTTTCCATAATTAGAAAGTTATCCATTTATTTATCAATTAAATATTCCTCCTTGACTTTGTCACCTCACTTTATATTCTTCTTTGATTTTGTCACTTCACTTTATTATTTAAATAATACTCCTTGAATTTGTCACTTTTCCTTACCATTTAAATAATAATTTCTTCTTTGCAATCTCTTTGACTTCTTTGACCTTTTGGGGCTTAAAGCCTACATATGAGGGTCCTCCAACTTCATAAGGCCATAACTCTCAAACTGTGAGGAGTTATGTGACATTCTACATACCACCAGAAATGGCATGACATGTACTATCCATATAGAATAGTGTTACCTGGAAATATATCGAAATTCATAGCATTATACATGAAACAACCTTGGGTCCATTACCCAAACCTTTGTTCTACCGGAATTCGCTACCGAACTTTCATCAACGGTTGACATCAATGACAACCAACCTTAATCAACAAGTGGATGCAAGATTTGCGTAACAGGCAGTGACCTATCACTGTCACCTTAACAAGAAACCCATTTCTATTTAGGAGTATGTCAAAGTACCCCAGGGGAGATGTCCCCAGTGACCTAAAGGGATGATAAGACTAAGGCAAGGATGCAAGAAATTCCCCCCCTCACTCATCACTCAAGTCAAAAATTTCTCTAGGTATTTAAAAGATGAAGCAAAGTGAATATATGGTGTAACTGCCCAGAACAAGACAACAAAAGAAAAGTATAGAAGCTTTCAAGTACCAAATGATGTTAGTTCTTCACAAGACCATAAACCTTCAAAAATTGGGCTAGCTGATATGAATTTGCAGCAATGCAATAGTTTATAACAGCAACTAATTATTTTATAATGGCCACAAGAATTATTCCTTAGAATTGCTCAAAAAAGACAAGAAAGAATAGCGTTTACCTAGAAAAATCATAATAAGTTGTCACAAGCAAATTGGGCAATGTCTAGCTAGCATAATAAGTCACTTTTGAACAGAATTTGTTGCAGTTAGATGGTTGCAGCTATCTTTTTTAACAGCAACAAATTTTAGTGCTCAAAATTGCAAGAAAACACCATGCAAACTCAACATTATCCACTAGATTGATTGGCAATTGTCACAAGTGATTTCTGGATGAGCTAGGTGTGATTTATGTAGGTGAATGTGGCAATTTAGCATGAATTAGTATGGTTGTATAAATGCTTTGCAACAGCAGCAAGTTAGCTAATGAGTTAGCCTAGTTTAGGGTTAGCAAATGTTAGTAAAAGCTTAGAGGAAGAAGGTTTCAATGTTTGTTTGATCAATCAATTCACTAAATCAAGTGGACTAGTGCCTCTTAGGTTTAATGGAGTCTATAGGTGACAATTTTTTCTTGGAAGAAATAAAAAAATAATTGTATTTTTCTAAGGAGAAGGGATGGATGGATGAGGTGTTGGAAACCCAAGGCCTCAAGAATCCAAATCCTAGGGACAAATGATCTGGATTTTATAAGCAGAATGAAATTACTACAGATTATTAATAGATGCTTAACACAAAATAACAGAGATACAGTAAAAACTAGTTTTCTATTCAATAACGAAATAAGATGAAACTGTAAAATGTAGCGGAAACAAGCTTGTTGGAATGGTGGCAGATTATCTTTGAGAAGAGATGTGACGGTTGTGCTCATTTGCAAGAATGTGATTAAAATGAGGCTCTAAAGGCCTTTTTACAATAAGAAGGAATGTCAAAAATGCTAGACATCCAAAAACCTAACCCTAGGAGATGAAGCGCCAAAAGTCATGTGGGCCCCGTTTGGGGAAGTTAGTACATCAACTTCTCGGGGTCATAACTTTTGCATATGATCTTTGTTTTAGGCGTATGATAGCCCGTTGGAAAGGTATCATCGAGGAGACTCGTTTTACATGAAATATTGAAGGAAATTCCATATTTCAAACCTAATTTCCCAAAAAAACATCATTTAGGGCCTCAAAATAGCTCTGGAAGTGAAAACTGTTAAAAATAGTAAATTACCAAAATTGCCAGAAAACTATTTTGAGCCAGTTGGAAAAGGTGGGTGGCCACTGATATCCACATGGATCAATCCTCCCTCCTTAGGAAGAAATGGTATCCATTCTTTTGAGGTCCCCCATCAGATGAAGAAATTTATATTGAATTTGGCCCCGGGTGAGCCACTTGCCTTGGTGCAGAAGTTGCCCTGCTTTGACGACTCGATAAAGCTGGATCCTTTATTGTCAAGTGCCCTTGATCTGTGTGTCCACAATATGATCATTGGAAGCATGTTGTATGTAGTCGGGTTTGAGCTATGTTGGTGTCAGTTGTTTTGCTACTTCTGAGGTGTCCAATAATGGTGGGAAATAAGGGCGAAGGATATCCATGTTGAACACTGGGTGCAGACCAAGGAAAGGAGGAATGTTGATCTCAAAATCATTATCCCCCATGGCCTTGGTGATGGTGTACGGCCCATAATGGAGTGGATGAAGCTTTTGATGGGGTCATATAAGGCGTTCTTTTTGCAAGTGCAATCAAACTTTGTCGCCCACCTAAAACTTATGTGGCACCCGATGTTGATCATGGTGTTATTTGTACTTGTCATTGGACTTCTATAGGATATCTTGAACCTATTGGCAGATGTTTTGGATACTCTCAATGAACCGGGTGGCTTTGTCAACTTCAGTTGGAGAAGGAGATGAGTCGATCGAGGTGACCGCAAGGGGAAGTGAAACATCTATGGGACCCAATGGCTGGAATCCCAACCCCACCTGAAAGGGGTTGTGGTCGGTTGAGCTATGCAGGGCTTGCTTGTATCTATGTTGGATATAGGGAAGGTTCTCATCCCATGTGCGAGGCTTCTTTTAATTATACATGTGAAGGATATGCACAATTATTCGATTTATGACCTCGGTTTGGCCATCTTTCTTAGGGTGGAAGGTCGTGGATTTGGTGAGCTTGGTTTCCACCTGTGACTAGAGGCTCAACCAGAATGTGATGAGAAATCGACTGTCTCGATCAGAGACAATGGTTTGTGGGATTCCAAAATGTACCCAGACTCATTCAAATAAGAGCTTGGCAGTGGCCTCTGCTGTGATGCTCTTCTTGCAGGCAACCAGAATCGCCATCTTAGAAAAGCGATCAACCACCACAAAATCACAGTCATTCCCCGCTTGGTGGACGGGAGGCCCAACATGTAATCCATTGAGATGGATTCCCATGGCCTGTCAGAAGTAGGAAGAGGGGTGTACAGACCCTGTTTCTTAGTGGTTGGTTTGGCAATAGCGCAAGCAGTGTAGGACCTCATATACTTGTTGACCTCCTGTCGAAGTTTCGACCGGTAGAAATGTTTTTGTAGCATCACCACTGTCTTTTCAATGCCAAAGTGTCTTTCCACCCGACTGTAGTGGGCTACCCATATCAGCTTCTCTCGCTCACTTTATGGAACACAGATATGGTCCAGATGACACAACAACCCATCCTGAAGATGGATATTATTGACAACTACGTGTGCACCCAATATTTGGTAGGTGGTGGAAAAGTTCAGGTCTGTCTCATATAGTTGGGGCCATCCAGAGGTATCATGTCCACAAGAGTCTATCACCATGGTGAGTCTCACGACTAGCGGTCTGCTAAGGCAATCAACGACACGATTGGTGCTTCATGTTTTATACTTGATGTTGAGGTGGAATTGCTGCAAATATGTGGACCACTTTTGAGGACGATCATTCTACAATTTTCCTTGTGTTTGCATGAATTGCAATGGGTTATGATCAATGTGGATGACTGTCTCCTTCCCAAGAATGTAATGTCTCCACTGGCAGTAAGCTTGCACAATGGAGTACATTTCTTTGTCATAAGTAGGGTACTTACGGACAACAACTGACAGTGTCTCACTATGATAGGCCACGGGGTGGTCGTGCTAAGTGAGAACCATGCCCACAGCATATTCTGAAGCATCTGTCATGATATCAAAGGGTTGTTGCAGGTCTGGTAGTGAAATTACTGGGGCTGAGCACAAGCGCTTCTTCAAATCATCGAACGCTTGTTGTTGGGACCGGCCCCACACAAATTTAGCCTTACCACTACCCCTAGTTATTTGGCTGAGGTCCCATGCAATATGGGAGAATCCCGACATGAACCTGCGATAGAAATTGGCAAGGCCCAAGAAGCTTAGTGAGCATGGTTGGGGATGGCTAGTCACGGATGACTTGGATCTTGGTTGGATCCACATGTACACCATGTTGATCAACTATGTAGCCAAGGTAATGGACCCTATCCATGCCAAAGGATCATTTTTCCAAGTTGGCGTATAGCTTGTGCTGTCGCAGGGTGTGCAGAACCTACTGAATATGTTACAAGTGTCCGGCCCATGTCTTTTTGTAAATGAGAATGTCATCTAGATACACCACTACAAAAGTATTGGTGAATGGTCGCAAGATATCGTCCATCATCCTCATGAAAGTGGTTGGAGCATTTTTCAACCCAAAGGGCATGACCAACCATTCAAAAAGGCCTTCCTTTGACTTGAAGGAATTCTTCCATACATTTGTTTGTTCTATCGAGACCTGGTGGTAGCCAGACTTCAGATCAATCTTACTCAAGTATTTTCCTCCCATGAGTTGATCAAGGAGGTGATCAATTCAGGGAATCGGATACCGGTTTCTGACTGTGATTTTATTTAGAGCCCGATAATTGATGTAGAGTCGCCAGGTTCCATATTTCTTTTGTACCAGCATGATTGGGCTCCCACAAGGTGATGATATGGGATGGATGTACCCCTTGTGCAGTAGTTCTTGGATCTGTCGCTTGATATCCTCATTCTCTAACAGAGAGTGGCGATAGACTGGCCCATTGGGCAGCGATGCGTCGGGGGTCAAATTGATGAGTGTTTGACCTGGAAGTGCAGAGGTACCCTGATAGGTGAGGAGAAGATATCTGAGTATTCTTCCATGACCTTATCTACTTGCTTCTGTTGTGTGGAGAGGTTGACTACAGAGACCCTATATTTGGCTATGATTTTTCACTTATTCTGAGAGAGAATCACGAAGAAGACAAACTTCCCCATCTGAGAGATGACCTTCCTGCATTACTTAACAGAGATCAAGGAAATATCACTAGGTGGGATTGCCTCGGGTATCCTGTACAATTTTCTGTTCAAAGTAATAATAACACTACGAGGCCTAGACTCATATACAACATGATGTTTCCATAAATAAGATTGGCCCAAACAAACATCACAAACTTTGAGAGGAGCAACATCACACAATACCTCGTCTTTGAAAAGCTTGATGCCATACAACAGTCGACATTATTGGCTGACGTGGAGATCACTTCCTTGGCGAAGCCATCCAATGGTGTAGGGTTGTGGGTGTGGCGTTGTCGGCAAGGCCAGCCGCTTGATGACCTTTACTGAGATGAGGTTCTTATGGCTACCACTATCAACGATGAAGTGTAGCAGGGTGCCTTTTACCCACATTTGTGAATGGAAGAGGTGATCTCCTTCTTCTGGCTTGTTTGGTTCACCAGGATGGATACAGTAAAAACTGGTTTTCTATTCAATAACAAAATAAGTTGAAACTGTAAAATGTAGCAGAAACAAGCTTGTTGGAATGGTGGTGGCTTATCTCTGAGAAGAGATGTGACGGTTGCGCTCATTCACAAGAAGATGATTACAATGAGGCTCTAAAGGCCTTTTTACAATAAGTAGGAATTCCAAAAACCCTAGACATCCAAAAACCTAACCCTAGGAGATGAAGCACCAAAAGTCATGTGGGCCCCGTTCGGGTAAGTTAGTACATCAACTTCCCGGGGGCCGGGGTCATAACTTTTGCATACGATATTTGTTTTAGGTCTATGATAGACTGTTGGAAAGGTATTGTCGAGGAGATTCATTTTAGGCACAATATCGAAGGAACTATCATATTGCAAACCCAGTTTCCCAAAAAACGTCGTTTAGGGAATCAAAATGGCTCCAGAAGTGAAAACTGCTAAAAATAGTAAATTACCAAAATTGCCAGAAAACTATTTTGAGCCAGTTGGAAAAGGTGGATGGCCACTGATATCCACCCAGACCAACAACTTTGCTAGACAGTAAGAGATATTAGGCCCTAGAAAATCTTCCTTCCTTGGACTATTAAAAAGTATTAAGGGCAACAATAACTAGACAATGGCTTCTAAAGAGATAGCATTTAGGGCTTTAGAAGTTTATCTAAGTCAAATCACCTTGGTAAAAGTCTAGCAAATGAAGAGCAAAGAAGTAGTAATTTAAGTCCTTACTCCTAGGTTCTGTCAAGCAAGCAATTTCATAATATTTAAAATGAATAAGAAAACATACCATAACATTCACAATAAAATGAATAATTGCATATTTACTTACTTCACCAAGGATAATCAAGCAATAAAACCCTAGATTGCCAAGTAAATTCACCAAGAAATTATCCAAGTTGAAAATTTTAGCCTCTAAGACAAGTGTTCCTCCCAATTTCAACCAATAACTCCCAAAAAGGGCGCAAATTTCAGACCACACTACTTGTGTGATGAGTGATGATGAAAAAATGAGAGTATTTTCTCTCTATTTATACAGTATCAATGACCTTTAATTAAAATTAGGCCATAAAAAGGTCGACCTGGCCAAATTAAATTAAAAATCCTTTTTTTTACATAAATGAAAGTAATTAACCCCTTAAAGTATTTCCAAGGGTGACGTCATGCCATTCTAGGGTGATGTTGAGCCCCTAGGGTGAAACATTGGGCTCCAAAAGCAGGATTGTTGGCCTCCAAAGGCCCTGAATGATACCCACACGTGCCAATCAGCTCACAAATGACCTCAAGGTGCAAACCTTGAATCTAGATGATGTCTAGGGTCACAAAGGTGATGTCATGGGCTCCCAAAGGTCAACATCCAAGTGGAAAGGCAAGATCCCCCTAGGGCTAGGTTTGTTAGGGTGTCTTCGATGCAACGCCCTTCTTTATTCCTAGTGCAAGTTTTTGATGTCTCTCTACCCCTTGTTGGGATCACAACATCCATCTGTGGGATTTCATCCCCATGGAGTTCTGAGCTAATTATTCCCCCATATGTAACTTTCCACTGGGAAAAGTCCTGCAACAACAACAAGTACGCCCTCCAGGGGTTCATAAGTCACAAGGATCATAGAAATGTCAATCACATATAATAATAAAATTACCCAAACATGTGCATCAAACCCCCATTTACCCAACAAATGCTCAAGGAATTTAATGCAGTTTAACAAGCCAAGTTTGGAGAAGGTCTCAGGGTGTCCTATTAGGTTAATCCTCCTTAAGTTTGGGGTGTTTCCCAAGTGAGATCTAATTTAGGGAATGTAAGTGTGTGTGGGGTGGCATGGGGGGAAGTGTTTTGGCATGGGGTGCAGAGATAATAGGGAAATGTAGATCTTACATATGGGTGCCTTTGTAGAGGGAGAGATGCACCTTGTCACAGATGTCATTCTTTCCTGTCCCATTCAATTCCTTTTATTCTTAGTTTTATTGTTTTTTATCTTTTTCTTTTATTCTTCAAGGGAAGAGCTGAGGGACATTGTCCTGGCTTGGTGACCAGAGGTGACAACATTACCCATAATAATTTCACAGAGATGAGAAGGTTGGCTCGTGATGAGACCCCCTTTCTCTTAGATATGCCACCAAGATCCACTACCCTGGTTTGGTGAATAGATAGATGGTAGTGTCATACTGCTACATACCCATGGTCATAATAGGCCAGCTCATGATGAGACCTCACATCCACCAACTAATATCTTGAATGTTTATTTATCTTACGGGTTCCCTTTTCTTACTGAGAAGCTTTTTACCTTGAAGGGTGTACAGTGAATGAAATAAGAACAAGTGCCCCCCCAAACATACCAAAGATGGGTTTATATAATTACTTGGAAATCAAGAACCATGTGGCCTCCCCCAAGAATCTCATGTAACCCCTTTTCTCCATAAAGTCAATTATGGTTCAATAAAATAATAGTAAAAATACTTAGCCCCTCAATCCCCCTCTCTCGTGGAATCATGGCCCCCTATTTATTATGTCATTGTCAGTTTAGCAACCAGCAGTGTATTTTTATTAATGTATATGAAGCATTATATTTCCTAAGCACTCTGGCCCTTTTTTTACTTTATCCTCTCACCAGCCTAAGTCACAATTACATAATACATTATAGTTCATAAGGTTTAAAACTGGGGTGTTACATCCCCCTCCCCTTATTTTGGCACTGTCCTCAGTGCACAACACTATTCCAATGTTATTAACATTACAAATCCAGACCCTCTAGCCTTAATCCACATAGACAATCTATCCCAATCTTATATACATAGGCACTCTGGCCTAAAATTAAACATGTATACATAGGCATTCTGACCCAAAAAAATGTATAATGATCTTCATAATTTATATTTCTAGCAGCAATTCCAACCAACAAGCTCTCCTTCCCTCTCAACCATGTACAACACAAAGAAATGAACCCCTTTGTTTTCCATGTAGTCCCTTAGTTTGTTCCACTTCTCTTCAGGGTTCCAGTGCACTCGACCATGAAGTTTCATAGTTTTGGCTTCCAAAACTCTAGTTGCAACAAGTCCATTGGACTTTATTCATTCCATGCCTTCATCATTCAGATCAATTTCCTTCTAGTGTTCTTTTTCATGAGCTTCCAACTTCAATAGCCATCATCTCATCTGTATTATAAAAATGCAATGATCATGAGATATCACTATAATCATTTTCAATCATAAATGTCAATATGTTTTATACATGAAAACAAAATTTTCCAAAGCATGAGCTTCATGCTTATAATGTTTGGCTCTATAGATGTAGATATGAGTCTTCCATATGGCTTACATCCCTGCCATATCCAAGACCATCCTACCTACAATTTTCTCAATTTATATTCGACCAAAACAATTTGTCAGTGATTACTAAACTATAATTCCCAAAATTGTTTTATATAGGAAAGATAAAATTTCGAAACATGAGATTCTGCTCATAATAATTTGGCTCTTGCGGAAATAAGCATTGGTCTTATTTATGGGCTTACAACACTGTCATATCCAAGACCCTTTCTTCCTGCAATTTCAGCATTCCTCAGCCAAAAAAATTGTCAGTGTCTCATGTACAAGGTGTATATATTTTCATGGTAACGATTCAAAACAAAATCACAAAGTGATCTCAAAATTGTTTACAACTACAATTAAGTCACTTCCATCAATTCTTGACATTAAATGGAATTCAAATATTGAATGGAATGAACCCATCATTCTTTACACATGTATTATCATCCAATATTTTCTTTCTTCTATCCAGAAATATTTTTATTACTCTGTCTCCCCCAACAAAGATTTTCTATAATTTATCATTATGTAGCTACTTTAA
>ML780532.1:196809-209604 GCA_009831015.1 Picea engelmannii | reverse complement strand
GCCATAGCTACACTAGCCATTCTTTTTTCTGAGTTAGATTTGAATTATAAGTTGAAGGAGGAAGACGTCCTAGGCCTAATTTAGTTTACACCTAGGGTTTTGACCTTAGGGTTTGAAAAGCCTTGTCCCCAAGAAACACTTTTTAGCCCTAGAATTATAGTTTGAAGCTAGTTGTTTTGCCAAAGATTTCTAAGGAAAGAGGGAGGAGCATGAGGCCTTGCTTTTGCAACACCGGAATGAGCCTCCTCCCCTTAGGGTTTTGACTTTGTGGCCCTGCCTTTGCAGCACTACAAAGCCTAACTTTCCCGTCCTTAGATTTAGATTCTCCCAAGACATTAGCCTTACTCCTTGACTCCATTTACCCTAAGGCACTAGTCCAAACCTAAAACGTTGAGTTTCTTTTGTGTTAAAACAACTCTTTCAAACTTTCTTGAATTGAAACCCTACTAACCCTAGCGTCTAGACTAACCCTAATTGTTGATGACGTCTTGCCCTATTTAAACTTTTGTTTGGACTAAAAGTTGCGGCTGACTCATCCCTTGATAGCCATAGAGGTTTTAAGCATTTTCATTGGTCAATTTAGCCAAACGTCCACCTCTTTGACTAGCTAACCTAACCCTAACCAGCAACCATATAGGTGACGTCATACTTGTTAAAACCCTTGTTTGGCTTTGAAACGTTGTGGCATAGTCATCTATTTAATAGACTTTGAGTTAGTGATCATATTCATAAGCTTATTTGACAAAACGTTCCTCTCATTGTCTTCAAAATTGCCCTAATAATAGGGCTGACGTCACCCTAAATCTGCAATAGTGACGCAGCAACAATATATATATATATATATATATATATGAGCAGATTTATGATATTTATTGCATTGTGATAATACAAGGATTTGATTTTACACATTGAATGCCAATATATCATGTGTAGTTATTGAAGAAGTGACATAAAATATAAGTTGTAATTGCAATCATTGACTTCGTCAATAATTACTTTCATCATTGCTCATATGTATTAAATATAGTCATTGATATATTGTAAAGTACTAACCACTACATCACGTTCTAGTTCTATTTGTCTTGTCTCGCAAACAGGTGTCCTTCAGTGGAATACCTTCTCTTTGACTATCCACTTGGCAGTAATCTGTGAAGGGAAAGCTTACTTTGAACCTTTGAAGCCTTAAACCCTTGATCCTTTTCCTTCAGAACCCCAGATTACTAGGGACGTCTCCCTTGGGATTTGCCACCCTAAATAGAAAGAGCTCCCCATCGAGGTGACAGTGGGTGGGGAAGCTCCTGTTACGCCAGTTTGAGCCTTGCCTTCAAGCTACATAAACCTACCCTACAAATTGTGCGATAACATTTTGGCGCCATTGCCGGAGAACACTGAGTCTATATTCCTCAACGACAAACCTTTGGTAAGCCTTGCCATTTTCTTGTAAGCTTACCTGGCGACTCCACTACCTTTTTTTTTCCCCCTATTCTTTGGTAGTTTTAGGGAAACTATCTGGCGACTCCACTGATGATAAAGCCAACAATGACTTCACAATGGGACCCAAGAAGCTATAGACCTTTAGATATGAGTGAAATCCCTGGATATCCCAGGAAAATGCCTCCTCGTTATGAGGATTTCCTCCCTCGATTTCCTGGCATCAATGGAGAATGTTCTGAATCTCACATGATAAGATTTTGGGAATTCTTTGAATACTTCCCTATCGACGACGAGGCTGAAGACGTGGAAATGAAACTTTTCTCTACCTCCCTGCATGGAGAGGCCAGAAGATGGTATGATGACCTTCCAGCTGCCAGCATTACTTCTATGGAGTTTTTTGAAGAAATTTTCCTTGCAAAGTGGACCATGAAAATAGAAGCTATACAATCATTGTTGAAAGAGCTTGAAGGCTTGGGATTTTCCACCCTAAATAGAAAGAGCTCCCCATCGAGGTGACAGTGGGTGGGGAAGCTCTGTTATGCCAGTTTGAGCCTTTCCTTCAAGCTACATAAACCTACCCTACAAACTGTGCGATAACAGATATCATTGTTATAAAAGGAGTATGTCTCCTGAATTAACCTGGTTATGATCTCATAACCAAACATAACATAATATGCAACTAACATTTTATCTAAATTCATTCTAGTATCGACAACATTTACATACTCTAGGCCTTTGGCCATTACATATCAATTTAAATATTGAAAATTAACTAAGGGAATTCTTACCTCATCCCTTTCAACATGTATGCATCAACAAAAATTAAATGCATACTTGCCTGGTTTTTATCAACCTACTTGTTACAATCTGACCAACTGATATTTTTAAAAGCTCATAGACTTCCTCCTTCATCATTATGATCACCATTCTTTCCACCCTCACAGGTCTTCACCTAGATGGAAAATCATAAGAAGCAACAACATCCATGCCTTTAACCCTGCTATATCATTTTTCCCTAAATACATAATCCATCATTAGTAATACTCAAACATTATTTCATAATAATAGGCTATTCTAGGTTCACAAGCGTGTTATATGCATAACCAAGCATGTACATATGAAAAATTACACATCCATATGCACCAAGCATTTACTGTCAGCATTCCTACTCATGCATATTCACTTTAACTTCATTGTATGTCTCATGCACTCTAGCGCAATTATTTTTAATTCACTTATTTATTTATCTATTTATGTTGTAGTTGGTTGTCCTTGAATTCCTTCATATCCTTGTTGCCTTGTGTGCTTCCATTATTTTCATATGAACTATGGTTTCCTGGTCTAAATACTTTCTAGCCAAGATCTCCTTGGCCATTCTACAATTCAACCATTGTGCTCAATTTCCACAGCTCCCTTTTTTAGCAGTCATATCCAACTTTACCCTTATGATACATTCCAGCACCCTGGAATGAAGTACCTCAAAACATTCCCTCACTCTACTACCACCATACTCTTGAACCAAATAATGTTACTACTAGTTTTCCATTACGTTACTTCATTAATCTTTCCCTGTGAAACCATACCTTTCACTGTTAATACCATTTCCCCAATGGAATTCCATTTCACTCAGTCACATTTTTCAAGTGAGAGAGCATTCTTGATTCTCTTCATTGGCATCCTGCTTTCCGTTGTGAACTCTAATATTAGAAGTGGATTTCTTTCACACTTAATCTTTTGTCTACACATTTCTACCTTCAAGACTATGGAGCCTTGCTTTTTTTTTCCTTCTATGCCCTTCAATGACATTTTTAACTTGTTAGATTCATATCTTATGTGAGGATTCTTTATTTTGCAGTACCTCATCCAACTTCTATAATCTTTGTCATGCTTCCATGACTCTAATATCTGATCATATTCTTGAATTGGTCTGATTATACCTCAAATCTTGTCAAAATATGCAAGCAATCATCTAGTTAGAATTATACATATTATAAACAAATTGTCAATTAAATTAAATCGAAGTTGATATTATAACAATCCCATGTTATTTTTCTCTAAATCCTATGAATCACCTTTCCAACAACTATACTCTTGCCCCAATTGGATATCGGAGATGAAAGTTACGACTTCCTGAAAAAATCACTTTCAACCCTTTTTCTCTTGTCTTGCAATAGGATCTTGTCGAATTACCCACAACCCCTTCAAACTGATACAGAATCTGAATTCTACGCAGGAAATTCCTTCAATCCACTTTTCTTGTGACCATGGCTCTAAACCACAGGCTTATTACTTCTTTAGCACCTTCCTCTAGCACTTTTCTCTTTATTCTCTACACACGACCTCGTTCAAACATAATGTCTAAGGGATTATTCACTTTTAGGCCCTTCATGCTTCTAAACAACCCCTTTACCTTATCATGAGACCGGCGCAGGGACCAAGTCCTCCGGACTTTAGCCTTCGTCTATTCTCCCTCTTTAATCTCAAATTTCTCTAGGAGTTAAGCTTCATCGAAGCCCTTCCAACGAATCTACTAGCAGATCAGATGGTCGAGCTTTGGTCTCTCGTCGACCAGATGGTCCCATCCCATCTAGAGTTTTCAACCAGATCAATGGTCACGACTTAGTCAAACATTGAGACGGATGGCCCTTACAAACTTTAGACTTCGTAGGTTCCACCTATACCAAACAACATTCCCTCTGAACATTGAATCGGTGAACTGTCGGAGTCTAGTCATCAACCACTCACTAGGAGGGTTCTACATGGAAAAACACAATAAACGGACATGTGGCTCCATCTGATGGATGACAGGTGTCACGTTCTAACTAGTACAAATGACATGTGAAAATCACAAACTGGTTGGCATGTGTCATGTGAAAATTGGGTCCACATCACCCTTAGGTGATGTCATCATGCCACGTCACATTCAGTTCTTCGGGACTTCGTAACTCTGAGCTTCGGAGGACTCCATAGTAAAACACAATAATTCTCTTGAATGTTGAACTACCGAACCGATCCATGTCACTTCAGGTGACGTCATCATGTCTCGTCACTCCGACACTCCAGAGCTTCCGGCTTTGGATAATTTCACAACTTCTCCCACCCTTTCCTCTAAATGTCAAAATTCTGAACTTTTGAATCCTTTTGGAGTCCACATAGTTCTATTATCATCAACTACGGTGGTGACACTTAGCCCCACTACTGAGTGACACATGTCAGGTCACAATTGGTAAAAAATGGACTGTCAAAGGTACAAATTAAGATGACATGCGACATGCTTAGAGTAGGTCCACATCACCCTAGGTGACATCATCATGCCATGTCATATTCGGCTCTCTGAAACTTTGACACTTCAGGCTTCGAAGGATTTCTCAACACAACACAAAATTTCTTCTGAATGTCAAACTTCTGAAAAAATCCACATCACTCCAGTGCTTAGGGACTTTAGGGCTTCAGGACTTCGAAACTTTTGGCTTCAGAGGATTTCTCTACTAAACACTATACAACTTTCGAACTGCCGAAATTTTGAACACTGGTTAATCTGTGGACATGTGTCCCTAAAAATGGACGGTCATGATTTACTCTGGAGTTTTTGACTTCGGGATATTTTCTTCCTGATAGCTTAAGGACTCGTTTCTCCCGTATTGTTGAACCTCTGAACTGTTCCTGATCCAACAGCCCAGATCTATCCTTAGACAAATCCAATGGTCAAGTACTCCTTCCAGTGATCTACAACGTAGATTCACTCTAGAGCTTCGGGGTTTTTACCTCCTTTTCATCAAATACTTAACATTTTTCTGAAGAAACGAAGTCCGAAGGACTCTGGTGCTTAACGACCCCATACCTTCTCTAGATCCGATGGTTGGGAAGGATCTGTCTTCTCCCAAATAGATCCAACTATCCAAATCTAAACTTGATACCATGATGGTGATCGCTCCCAAAATCGAAAGGGATGGTCACAATCCCACGATCACCTTCAAGGATCTCTGACGCTCTGGCTTCTGCGCAGACTATGCAATGCCATTCCTCTTGAGATTTTCGACTTCAAGGTCGTAATCGATCTCAACCACGAGAATATGGCCAACAGACTTAGTCGATACTGGCCTGATGTTTCAACCAGAAGCTATGATACCAATTTGTAACATACCTATCCACCCACAGGTCGAGCTACACTACTTCATCCTACTGCAACACACCCAGCCACCAGCAGGCAGGGCACGGTGCAGTCCCAAGACTTCGTTCTTTGAACTGATCTCGAATTCTAACAACATTTAATCTAAAAACAAGCATGAAATAACCACATGCATTAATCAATATCCATGCCACATCATAAAATAGGTAAAAAATGTGCCATGCACAGCAAATAACCAACAGACATGCACCTTAAAATACATATCTCAGAGATAGTTAAATACACAGCAGAATAAACATATACAGAAAAAACAGAGAGCACTTATCTTTTAAGTAAACATTCACCAACTAGCTACAAACCAAGGACGTTCCTCCCGACCATAGACATTGTTGTTCATTTACTCTCAACAGAAGCTCACCCCCGAGCCAAGGATATGAATCCACAAGGACGGGTTTAGGGACAAATCTAAAACACACAGCAGTTGGCTAACTAGCTCTCAAGTTTCCCAACCTCACAGCAAATCCTAATTTCTATCTCTCTTTCCCCCTCAGCCTGAACAACCCAAAGAAATGAACACCTTTCTCTGCCATGCAGTCCTTGAGGTTGTTTCAATTCTCTCTAGGGCTCCAGTGTTACTGGTCAGGAAATATATCTACTGGAAACTCTAAGGACTCTCAGTTGTGGACAGTTCTATCCAAGTTTTCATCAAGCTCATGCACACGAACATCCATTCCCTTTTGGAATGATCAGTAAATTATTACATCCATTCAGCAATGGCTCTCCTCTTCCAAGGGAAGAATTCCAAAATAGGGGAAGAGGGACCCCCAACTTCACCCAAAGCCACCCTCATGCAGCCATTTGTATCCATGCTCGGACCAAGAGCACCCGAATGCAGCAATAATGAGGCTCCTAAAGATGAAAGAGTGACAAGGGTGTATAGTGAATGAAATAAGAAAAAGTGCCCCCCAAACAAACCAAAGATGGGTTTATATAATTACTTGGAAATCAAGAACCACATGGCCTCCCCCAAGAATCTCATGTAACCCCTTTTCTCCATAAAGTAAATTATGGTTAAATAAAATAATAGTAAAAATACTTAGCCCCTCAAGCCCACTCCCTCGTGGAATCATATCCCCCTATATATTTTTTCCTTGTCGGTCTTACAACGAGTGGTGTATTTTTATTAATGTATATAAAGTATTACATTTCCTAGGCACTCTAGCCCTTTTTTTACTTTATCATCTCACCAACCTAAGTCATAATTACATAATACATTATAGTTTGTAAGGGTTAAAACTGGTATGTTACAATATGATATGGTAAGATAGATTCTTTTCCATATACCAAAATGAAAGGATAATTTCCTAGGGAATCCTTAGGTGTTACCATGTCATCCCATAGGGAAGTAGGGAGGGCTAGATGTCAATTCCTTTGTTATTATGTTATATTCCTTTTCAAATTTTTGATTAAATTTTTATTTTTGGATTCTACTTGCCCATTACCCTGGGGATAATAATTAGTTGAATATTAAATTTTTATGTGTGCATATTCAGTCAATTTTAATGAAGAAAAATATTTGGCATTATCAAATACTAAGGATTCAAGGACACTAAATCTAGTTACAACGAAAGAGTCAAGGTAATATATCACCTGATTTTCATTCACAACTTTGAGAGGGACCACTTCAATCCATCTGATGAAGTAGTCTATTGCATTCAATATGTATTTGTGCATCTAAGAAGAATTAGGGTTGATTTCTCCAATCATTTCCAAACCTTATTGTTGAAATGGGCATTCAATTGAAATGGGTTGCAAAGGAAATGCATGCTTCTTTTCCCTTCCAGTTGAATTTTGGCATTCCTTGCATCCTCTAGAATATGTATGTGAATCCTTGAACAAAGTGGGCCAATAGTAACCATCCCTAAGAATTTTTGGTGCAATGGTGTCTCCCCCAAAGTGTCCTCCACTTTGACCATCATGTAATTCAGAAAGGAATTTTTCTGCATCTTCTTTTTCCAAGCATCTTAGGAAAAAACCATCATAGTTATTCCTTAATAATATCCCCTGAGCAAGGTGGTATTGGAATGATTTGATCCAAAGAGATCTCTTTTTTGTTGGTTCCATGTAATATGGGGTTGAACCATGAGCCAAATAGTACTTCATTTCATAATATCATGGGTCAGTATTCACCGGGATATAACAAACTTCTTTTTCTAATAGACTATGATCTTCATAAAGTTATTCTTCATCAACTTTCTCTTATGTTGATTTAGTTGTCAGCTTGCAGATTCCTTGTCCTTTCACAATTTTAGCAGGCCTTATTTCGAGATCATATTCTTGTAAAGTTGTCATCTAGTTAGTTATTGTGTCTCCCAAATATTTATGTACCAAAGGATTTCTCACAACGGGATAGAGAACTATTACTTTGGTCTTGGATTTGCGTAGGTAGGGTTTGAAATGTTTAAAAAAATTAAAAATTGCATAGGCTTTCTTATATACTTTTGGATAATCAATTTCTTCTCCTTGTAGAACAGAACTCATGAAGGAAATTGGGAATTCATTTCCTTCATTATTATTTTGTGTGAGGACAACTGCAAATGCAATGTCAGAGGAAAAGGTGTAAAGCATGAAATATTTGTAAAAATATAGGCTCATCAATTTAGGGACTTGAGTTATCTCTTCCATGATATTTATGAATGATTCCTTATCCTTGGGTCCCCACTTGAAATCTTCATTCTTCTTTATCATGTCCTGGAGAGGCTTGATAATTTAAACAATACTTGGGACAAACCTTCTTTCAAAATTTATTTTCCCAATAAATGATTGCATGGATTTTTTGTTATGGGGAAAAGAAATCTTTGATATGGCTTCAGTCCTTTCAAGTTCTATCATCATACCATATTTTGATTCAAAAAATCCCAATAATTTTCTTTCATTGACCACAAAGACAAACTTATTTGGATTCATTGAAATTCCATACCTTTTGCATCTATTGAATATTTTCCTCAAGCAGGCTATATGATCTTTCTTGTCTTTGGAGAAGACAGTGACATCATCAAGGTATACCACCACATAGTCACCAATCAGTCCTCTAAATGCAATGTCCATGGCTCTTTGAAAGATTTACCCTATGTTTATTAGTCCAAATGGAATTCTCTTATAATCATAAGTTCCCCATTTTGTTTGAAAATCATTTTTTAGTTGATCATCAAGGGCAACTAGAACTTGATTGTAACCAAAAAATCCATCTAGTAATGAAAGTATCTCAAAACCAGAGACACATTGTAGAATTTGTTCCATGGGTGGCACAGGATAAGTGTCTTTATCTGAATCCTTATTTAAGTTTATGAAATCAACACAGTCTTTTATCCTCATTATTTTTTCTTATAGACACAATATTGGCAATCCATTAGGTGTGTCTGACTGGGAGATTATCATTTCTTCCAATAGTTTGTTCGGCTCATCCTTTTACCTGAGGTTCTAATTTAGGATGCATTTTCCTTAACTTATGTTGAAAAGGCTTTGTTTGAGGATTCATGGGGATGATATGTTGGATGATATTTGTATCATATGTCTTGAGGTCATCATATGTACAAGCAAAGATGTCTTTGTATTCCTTAAATAGCTTGATGAAGGCTTGTTTTTCAACTGGTAAAAAATTATTTCCAAGGTTGATATTTTGTGGTACACTAATTGTTCCCAAATATATTACTTCAAACTGCATAGTTGAACTATTTTTTTTATAGTTTGTCACTTTCTTGAACTTTTCTTGAATATCATAGAGCTTCTCAAGCCTTACCAAATTTTGGGGGATGTTTTTAATTGGATTTTCTTTAATCCCTCATGTTCAACTTGTTGAGTCAGTAGAATCAGGATTCATGTCTTGGTCATGTTGGCCTTCGTCTATGATAGAGTCTTTGAAGTTATCTTCAAGATATAGGAAACTTATGATATGGTGATCACCATCAAAGACCCTTCAATTGGTTATATTGTCAGGAATTGAAAGCCTATACAATAATTCCATAGAAAATGTATCAGGCATTATCCCTTCTGATGGAATTAGTATATTGCAATTGTTAGGAAATTATATTTCCATGCTAAACCTAACAGAAGAGAGGATGCAATATTTAAGATATAAAAGGAAATGATAAAGAAAACACACAATACACAAAGATTTTACCCTGGAAACCCAAACGGAAAAACTAGCATTCCTTGAGCGTCTTGCTCTTTTGTTTTCTTATTCATTCAGAGTAAAAGGTTACATGCATAACCTTGGTCTACACCTAAGACACAATTGCATCATACCCTCTTACTTTACACAAGGACAACCCTGTATCCAATTCGACTTACATCTACATGACCATCAACCTACTACTAAAGATTAGTAGGATCATCCAAGATTCATCTAAAGATTGATCAACAATTATCTTTTAAAGTATTACAACACGCCTTATTTATAGGATTTACAGTAGGAAAATCCATAAAGAAAGGTTTCAAAAAATAGTTACAAATCCACGCAGATCATTGGCTATAGAACCCACAAATATTAGGATTATGTTACAGTCATATTACCAGTCGAACTTCATTTGGTCTCTAGTCAGTTGCCACACAATCGCTTGTCAACCTCTTGGCAGTTGACCTCTTCGACTTGTTGTCAATTACTTCGACTTCGAATTTACCCGATAAATCCACCTCGACCTTTGACTTTCATTGCCAGTTGATCCACCTCGACTCGAATTTCACTACAAAGAGTGTAACAAACCCAAATTCTCCCACTTCTTGTCTTGTTTGTTGAACCAGTAGTTTCCTGAACTTTTGTTCACAGACCCAGGGCATAAATGCCCATTTCCTCTCTGCACCAAGAGAAATTCACAGCCCTTACAAACTTGGTCAAAGAGTCTGCTATGTTTTCCAACATGTCTACTTTCTCCAGCAACACCTTGTTACTTTCCACCATGTCTCTTACGAAATGGTATTGTGTATCGATATGCTTAGTCTTGGAATGAAAAGTTGGGTTCTTTGCTAGAAATATTGCACTTTTATTGTCACAACTTATATTCATAGCTCTTTGCTCAAATATTATCCCTGAACAAAGTTGTTTCATTCATACTTCTTCTTTACTTCCATGAGTTCTTTCCATGTATTCAGCTTCTATTTTTGACAAGGATACGACATCCAGTCACTTACTCATCCAATTGATTGCTTTGTCGAACATCTTGAACACATATCCACTAGTCTACCTTTGTCGATCCAGATATCTAGCCAAGTTGACATCGACAAAGCCATGTACATATACTTCACTATCATCTCCATGTTTGTCTTGGTAGCATATAGCATAGTATTTTGTGCCACACAAATCACTGAATACTCTCTTGGCAGTTGTCCAGTGCTCATTTCTAGGTGTTGACATGTATCTACTCAGCATTCTCACTGCATGGGAAATGTATTTTCTAGTGTATACCATTGAATATATTAGACTACCAAAAGCACTTGCATAGGGAAAATGTGCCATGTCCTCTATTTCTTGTTATGTCTTTGGACACTATTCAGCAGTTAGTCTTTCTCCCACAGAATTTGGCACCTTTATAGGTTTGCAATCATGCATATTGAAACGTTTCAAAATTGTTTCAATATTCTTCTTTTGATTCAACCAGAGCTTTCTAGTTGCTCGATCTCTTGATATCCATTCCCAGAATGATTTTTGTTGCATCGAGATCCTTCGTGTCAAACTTGGAGGATAGTTTCTTCTTCACCTCCTTTATTGTGTACAAGTTATTTCTTATTAGCAACATATTGTTGACATACAATGTTGCATATATGAAACTCTCACCTTCTTCTTTGGAATATATACAGTGATCATCTTTTCTTCTCACAAATCCCAAACTAATGATGTATGTGTCAAACTCTTGATACCACATCCTTGGTGATTGATTTAGGCCATAAAAGGATCTTTTCAATTTTCACACCAAATCCTTCTTGCTCTTTACTACAAATCCTTTAGGTTGTTTCATGTAGATTTCATCTTCCAAGTCCCCATGTAGGAACATTGTATTCAAATCCATTTGTTATATTTTTAGATCAAATGATGCAGCCAAAGAAATTAGTACTCTAATGGAAGTTAATTTTGCAACAGGGGGGGAAATCTCACCAAAGTCGACTCCTTCAATTTGGGAATATACTTTCGCTATTGGTCAAGCTTTGAATTTCTTGACTTGACTTGTTGCGTTCATCTTCTTCTTGAATACCCACTTGTTACCGATGATATTTCTTCCATTAGGTAATTCATCTAAATCTCAAGGCTCTTTCTTATGCAAGGATTTTGTCTCTTCAAACATGGTGTCCTTCTAGAGTTTACCCTTTATAGAGTCGATTGCCTCCCTAACCGACTTGGGCTCCTCGTCAGTGGCAGTTAACACAAGTGTGGAATGGAATCCAAATGGACTATCTCTTTTGACTAGTTTTCTTACTCGTTCAAAGGTGCTTACAACAGGGGTCGGTTGTTCCACCTCTTCATTTGATTTAGTCAATTCATCTAATATTAGGGGAACTTTGAGGTCTAAAAATGGCCTCCTAGGAGATATAATAAAATATTGTTAGTCATTTTGTGGGGAAGGTATATTTACAACTCAATTTTTGCACTACAATCCATGTAACTATGTTTGAGTTAAATGGAAAAGTTGTCTAAAAGTAAAATTAATAAAAAATAATATATTGATGTAACTAAAAGATCTAACTATAAATAAAATGATTTTTTCAAAAAAAAAATCTTTATATTTAAGAAACTAATGTATTTCTCCTTTATCCTTGAATAACTTAAAATAAAATATAAATATAAATCCATGACTTCTTAATTATATAATATATTATTAATTAAAATCTAAACTACTTAAATTAAATCATAATAATATAATCAAGAAATAGAATATATATTTAAGATATAAAATATATAAATGTGTATAATATAAAAATATAATACATAATAATATAATATGATGATGATGATGATTAACGCCAACTAAGACCTAATTGGTTTATCGAACCTTAAGAGAGTAAGTGATTACTTGTGATTCTTTAGAATTTTGTTTCTATGCTCGAAAAGCATTAAGAGAAGCTTTCCAAGATCACCATACTTTTGTTGAGTTAAGAGGTTAGGAAGATTGGCAATGTGATCAATATTTTGAAAATCATATCTAATATGGGTATAGGCTGGACAATCTAAGAGAGAGTGTTTT
>ML780532.1:174148-193410 GCA_009831015.1 Picea engelmannii | reverse complement strand
TTATACATTCATTTTATACAAGTCGAATTTCATAGGGAAGAAGAAGTAAAAGAAGGCCGGATTTCAAGGGAGGATGAAGTCTTTTGGTGATGTGTTCTAAGGTATGTTATTTTCAGGTCATCTTACCATTTTTTCTATAACTTGTTTTCTAGAACGATTCAGATGGTAAAATCTCTATGGTATTGAGAAGACATATCAATGTACCTCTGGTAAAAATTTCAGCTCTTGATTAGCTATAATTATGGAGATACACTATGTGGAATATAGGGTTTGTGACCAGTCCTGAAACTAGTCAATAAACAGGTGTTCTGGGTAAAACAGTCATAATTTTTTCATACAGACTCCAAATGAAGTGGGACCACTTCCATTGGAAAGAGTACGGACTGTAGTTTCTTGTGTGCGAGTTTTAGAATCAGATGTTAAATATTGAGTGTGGGGCATGCTGTACATGTTGGGTCTTCTAAACAAACCAGAATTGAATAAAGTCTACCATTCTTTCTATAACCTCTTTTTGGGGAGGATTCAAGGAGTGAAAATTAGAGGAGTTTCGGAGAATACATTGAGTAACATTATCTATAGGATCAGAGTACTCCAAGAATTGAATAATTGCAGAAATTGAAGAAGTCTTAGAAATCATTATCAGGTTCTATGTGATGATTGGTTGATGGTAATGATTTAATGTAAAGTTTTATTATCTTTCATATATTCTTGGGTGGAAGGAAGGGGAAAGGATGGAGAGTTCAAATCTCACTTGATATTGGAGGATTGTATATTCCTCTTGGAGGTTTATCCCTCCTTTTACATTTGGAAGCTGTAGCTACCTTTGGAAGTCATTACTTCCATTGAACAAAAACTATTGATTATTTATCATATATTGTGCATGGTGTATTGTGGTGTATTGGTGTAACTCTTATACTATTGTTCATTGCTCATTGGATATAATTGAATGGTTTAAGTATAAGTTGAAAAAGGTTTTTAAATTGTACTGGATACTGATTCACCCCCCTCTCAGTATCAAAAACAGAGCCAAACACATTGCTATGAACCAATTCTAGAATCCCCTTTTCCCTTGTCGTTCCATATGGGAACATCACCCAACTTTTTTTCCATATATGCAATGTTCACAAAAGTTGACTTCTAAATTACATTCAGGAAAATCTTCTACCATACCTTTATTGTGCATATCTCGAAGTCATTTTTCTCCAATGTGTCCCATCCTCTCGTGTCATAGTGTGGTCGGGTTGATTTTACAAAGACTTGTCAAGTCGGTTTGAATCGACTCAACCCAAGTTGAGTCGAGTCGAGTCGACTTCAAGAACAACAATGTTGTTTTGTCCAATCAAGTCAATATTCTCTAATATCTTGTATAGGTTTCCAATCTGAACTCCTTTCATTAATACCATCGCACCTCTGACCATTTTGCATGTATCCTTCTAAAATAGAGTGTGCACCCCTGCATCACTCATCTTACTAACAGATATCAGGTTTCTATCCAAACCTAGAATATGTAGCACACTTGTAAGGGTTTTACTTCTCCCATTCTACAGTATCAATCAAAATTTTCCTCATCCAACAATTTTGGTTGTCGAATCATCCCCCAAGAACACATATCCTCCTTCATATCCTTCATATTCATAGAACCATTGTCTATGTGGTTTCATATGATAGGATGCTCCTGATTCAATCAACCAAACATCTTGATTCAACTATGTATTGGCCGACGCCATATACACATCACCTCCTTTATCTGGAGTAGTATTTCTCTCAGTCGACTACTTCTCATCGGATCCCATACTAACTTACATTTCCTTCGACTTGCAATCCCTTTTATAATTCCCATCTTTACCATATTTCCAGCATCTTCTCGTCGAATGAACATGGGATTTAAATATACCCTTCGACTTAGAATTTCTACCAAATAATTTTTCTTTATTTATGTCAATCAATCGACCTCTCACCAGTAAATCATCTTTGGTCGATCCTTCCATGTTGTTACTTCTCATTTATTTTGACAGTAGAGATGCAACCATGTCTTCTAGTGTTAATTTCGTTGAATTAATCCATATAGCCACAACTAAGTTATCCTAGGAGTCTAGAAAAGAACATAATATGCTAATACATTTCTCCTCCTTAGTCATTTTGGTATCCATAGAAGATAACTGGTTTATTATGGTATTAAACGCATTTAAATGCTTAGTTACCGAACTGCCATCACTCATCCTCAGAAGATAAAACTTAATTCTAAGGAATAGCTTATTTACCAGGGATTTCAATTAGTACAAGCCCCTCAACTTGTCCCACGGTTTATTGGTTGAATCTTCACCTAAGACATTCAAGCACCAAATCTGCAATACAAAGTTGAATCATACTCCTTTCCCTTGTTTCGAGTTTCTCCCATTCTTGACTCGATATACCTATCATAATAGTACATGGACATACTTTTTCCCATTATTCTCGATCTGCAATTAGATATTCAACTTTAAGTTTCCAAAGATAAAAATTATGGCCATTGAATTTTTTGATCTCTATTCTCGAGCTACTTGTCATTCATTAAGCACATCTTTAAAGATATTTGACTTTCGACTCTTACTGGAACAAGGGTTTAGCTCAAATCCAAGGTTATTAATCCAATGTATAATACCACATGTTAGGAAATTATATTTCCACGCTAAACCTAGCAGAAGAGAGGAAGAAAAATTTAATCTATAAAAGGAAATGACAAAGAAAACACAATACACAGAGATTTTACCTTGGAAACCCAAATGGGAAAACCACCATTCCTTGAGCATCTTGATCTCTTGTTGTCTTATTCATTCAGAATAAAAGGTTACATGACTAACCTTGGTCCACACCTAAGATACAATCGACATCATACCCTCTTGGTTTACACAAGGACAACCTTGTAGCCAATTCGTCTTACATCTACATGACTAGCAACCTACTACTAAATATTAGCAGGAATATCCAATATTGAACTAAATATTGATCAACAATTATCTTTTACAGTATTACAAAATGCCTTATTTATAGGATTTAAAGTAGGTAAAACCTTAAAGAAATGCACCTAGAAACAGTTATAGATCCACACATATCATTGGCTACAAATACAAATCCCACAAATCTCGAGATTTTGTTATAGTCAAATTCCATTCATATTACAATTTGAACTTCATTCGGTCTTCAGTCGGTTGCCACATGACCGCTTTTCGACCTCTTGTCAGTTGACCTCTTCGAATTTCTATCGATTACTTAGACTTTGAATTTTCCCAATCGATCCACCTCAACCTTCAAGTTTCACTGTGAGTTGATCCACCTTGACTCAACTTTCACTACAAAGAATATAAAAACCCCAAAACAACATTACCTAGTAAATCAACATCATAATTTTATGAACGAGGAACAAGATTGATATTAAATGCATCAAAGTTTTTTATCAAATCCCATACCTCCTGTCGATAATGTTTGAGATGACTTGAAAGGCAATGAATTATTTTTCCTACATGTCTGGTTACAATTTTGGATTCACCGAATACCTTTATCTTCCTTGCATTCATATCTACTTCCTTTTCCAGTCCTTCTATAAGAGCCTCATATTTAGCAGTATTGTTTGTGCATTGGAACACAAGTCTGCATACAATAAAAAAATTATTGCCATTAGGGCTCCTCAGTATGCAGTCAACACCTACACCTTCGAGAGACTTGGATCCATCAAAAAATAAAGTCCACATGTTAGGATCTCCTTTAGACTTATTAATAGACTCGGATTTTGTTTTATTTTATGAAATTTTGGGGTTAGTAAAATTTGCATATACTTCTAACATATCCTTAAACACTATGTTAGGCTATACATTAGGATTAGTGTCAGTCATATCTACTATGTTACAATGAGGCTCAACAATCTGGGTGCAATGAACGATTTCATATTGTTTGTTTGATTCTACATAAGAAGAAATCTCAGTAGTGTGATTCTCAAATAAATCATCATAAATATAGTTCCCCATAATTGAATGGTTGAACATTATGGGTTCATTTGGATCATTTAAGTCTCTTACCACATGCTTCATGTAATGTTCTCTCTCTAATCTGATTTGATTGGTTTTTCCATTGTATGGAAGCCATAAGTGTGAACAATTGGTGGAAAAATATCCATCAAGCATAGCAAACCAATCTCTACTTAAAATCATTCCATAAGTATCAAGGGTATCTACTACTATAACATCAATAGTTTGGTGCACGTTAGGGTTAGAAGATAATTTGATCAAGAAATTCTTTAACTCCCCAATAAATTTTACATTTGAACTATCTAACTAGATGATTTGGATATCAGATACTTCATCTTTGACAATGAGCTTTTCACAAACTTTAAAGGGCATGACATTTGAAGAAGCTCATGAATCTACCATACAGTTGTAAACATTTATGTTAAATATTTTAAAATTAAATAGGAAAGGAGGAGTATTGTATTTTGACCTTTGTCCAGTTAGAGATGCATTTGCATCCAATTGTTTCTTTGGTGTTTCCTTTTCAATGGTATGGCCATCTTTACCTTTACCTTTCATTGTTCCTACATTGGCTTCTTTAGTTATATTAGAAGTAACACCCTGCAACATTTTGATGAAATTATCCTGGATTTGGGGTAAATTCATGAGTTCAAACAAAGATATATTATCTTTAGTTCTTTTCAAATATTCCAAAAAATCATAATCTAATTTTGAAGGAGGACTTGGAGAGGTAACTTGCTTATCACCGGAGGGTGTCTTCTAGGTGTTGGGTGTTTTCTTATAGTAGTTTCTAAAGAGGAAGGATAGTTGGAAGATGATTCCTTAATTGCACTCTTTGTGGTTACTGAGCTTTGGTACATATGAATTTCTTCCACCTCTTCCTCTTCTTCTTCTCCCAATACAAAAGAAATGTCCCAAAATGAGTTGACTTCCTTTTATTTTGTTTCATCGGTCTCTTGAGATGGATTTTTTTGTTTAGCCTATTCCTCCTCTTCTTCCTTAGATTCAATCTAGGTATCATTTTCCCAAGCTTTGAGGGCTTGAACTAAATCTTCCATGTTTATACATCTTGAATGAAGGGTTGTCTTAGTGGTAGGAGGAGTGTTATTTTCCCTTTTTGGTTGAAATCTGAAAAATTTCTTGGGGTTGGAAGAACCTTATCCATATTTCTTCTTCATATCAATAATTTCATTAGAGAGTTTCTTCACAATTCTCTGGAGTGCCTCCATATACGTGGAGTCTGAATCTTTCTTATCCTCAGGGGACTTGTCACAATAGCTTTGGTTTTTGGATTAGATTTATCTTTCAAACACTCAACCCCATGGTTACCTTTAAGACTGAGCATATATGTTTCTATCTTGATAGCTTCTTTAAAGGTTGCTTCCAAAGTATCCTTCTCAATTGTTTTCAAAAACATTTCCTTGGAAACAAGGAGAGCTAGGGTATAAAATTCAATAGAAACGTCTTCAGCTGGTTTGGAAGCATGAGGGATTTTTTTCATTAGAGTGAGAAACCTTTGGTTGAAATCTTTAATTTTTTGTTTTGTATCCACTTTAATCCTTGAAAGATCAAGCACTAGAGTTTTTGGGGTTTTTTCTTCACCAAACTTTTCAATAAAGGTTGTCTCAAAAGCATTCCAACTCGTAATTGGATCTTTAGCTAAAGAAAAGTACTAGGTGGAAGCCTTGTTTTCAAACATGTAAGAAAATAGCCTGTGGACGAAATATTCATGTCACACATTCATTAATTTGACCACAAGCATAAATTTGTTAATGTGGGCTTCAACTGAATCTTTCTTATTGAGATCAAATTTAGGTAGAATGTTTTCAATATGTTTGGGCATGTCATGGAGTATTTGTTAGGATTCGATCCTAACCCCTCTCCATGGGTCATTAGTTAGTAGGATATGTTTTCTATTTAATAAAGACCAACAGTATTTAATAAGTCCTAATATATAAAGAAGAATAAGTCAATGTAAGAATACCTAATAGAAGCTTTCACTTCTATAAAGATCTTCCTCTAGAAGTTTCCTTAGAAGGTAGAATTAGTATAAATAAGAGTAGGGGGCATTGGATATCTTGTCTTGGATATTATTTTAATAGAGCTCTGCTATGCTAGAGGTTTCCCCCTCGAAGAGGCAAGTGAACATCGCTATCATAATAAATTTTCTCTTCCTAGTGATTATTCTGGTGTTATTCTGGTGTTCTTTTGATATTTTTCAAGATATATCATTATTATTATGCATTTCCTGCTAGATGTTTTTTGTTCTACATAATATATTGTATCAGGAATATTGCAAGTGGTATCGGATCTCTTTCCAAGGCAAGACTTGTGGAATAAATTATTTCAGGGTAGAGACATATTCCGACATCTTTAAGCTACAAAGATCTATCGTTACATTCATAAACCCGTGGTTGGGGAGTCATACATGCAGGAAATACAAGTGTTTCTTAAGAGCACATATGTTGGCCACCCTTGTAACCCCTGTTGGTACCTCTTTGGGTGGTAGTGCATCAGATAGCACCTGTATATGGATCAGCCTAGGCATTCTAAATCCCTCCATAGATAAAACCATCGGTCGCCTAATTGTTATACTGTCACCAAGAACAACACTTGGGAAGTGACTCTCTAGTACCTGGGTAGTCGGGTAGTATGGCTAAGGGTACGGTCTAGCCTACTTAGTTGGTGCCCTGAGATATTGGTATGAGTACTAATGTTGGACCTTGCATGTATATAAGAGAGCTATAGCATAGGTAAAACCCTTGACTATAGATTCTCTGCAAACCATAACCCTTGGGAATAGAATAGAGAAAGAAAAGACAAGATCTATTGCAGTGCAACCTTGTCATCTGCATTGGGGTTGTTAAATTACTACATCTTTTGTCATGTTAAGAATTTGGGCATTCTGACTCTGCAATATTATTCATTTAGAAGTATAACTCAGGAGTCTGGGTCTGTCAACACCCTTATTTGTGACCTATCCCATTGCATTCCTCTCTTCATTCTGATTGCAGTAGTTCCCTTCAATTTTAAGCCTTTTTTTTCTTGTGGACCCAACCCCCTCTAGGACGCCATTCTTGAGACCTATACCATTATATTCCTCTCTTTGTCTTGATCACCTGGGTACCTATCATTTTTAAGCCCATTTTTCCATCCCAACACCTCCATTTCTACCTAAGCCTTCACCATGCCTACCACTCACTCTCAGTTCCAAGAAACCTTGGAGGATAGAATGTCCCACCTAGAAAAACAAATTACTGACAACATGGATTCCCTCCTCAATGATTTCACCACAACCCTTGATCAGCAAGTCAAAAAATTGGTGCAACTCTTCAGGGGTGAGAATGTTGATCCAAAACCAGAAGAAATTCAATCTTCTCATTATGAACATACTCAATCCTCATGCTCCCCTTGGGGTTCTCCACCTTCTTGGAATAAGGTTCCCAAAGTTGACATGCATAAATTTTATAGTTCCAACCCAGCTAGGTAGGTTTCTCAAATGGAACAATACTTCTCCCTTCATGATATTCGAGATGATGAGACCAAATTCCATGTAGGGGTTTTGTACTTGGATCAATAACATTGGTAGTGGTGGAAGTGGTATAAGAAATGTTAGACCTCCCAATTGGAACATGTTCTCCAAAGCAGTTTGTGTCAGTTTTGATAGGGAATCACAATTTTTGGGTCGACTCACTAAGATGCACCAAAATGGATATGTCACAGACTTCATCGCGGCATTTGAATAGTTGGTTATCCATACCGAGGGCTTATCTGATGAATTTTACCTTGAATGTTTTATCAGTGGTCTAAAAGAAGCTATCAAGGCTCATGTGAACATGCATCATCCTACTACCTAGTGTAGGCATGTCAATTAGCCAAGGAAGTAAAGATCATCCTCCAAGTGTCATCCATGAAGGCTCCATTTACCACCTTTCCTCGCCCAGGGGATACACTTGCTCTGACCCAAACTTTGAAGATCCAAAAGATCTCTCTTGCCGAAATGGAGGAAATTCGCAAGCAAGGCCTTTGCTACTATTGTGATGAAAAGTATGCACCAAGGTATAAATGTAGAGAACAAAAGTTCTTCCAAATTGATACCTCAAATTCCTCTTCCTACGACAACATCCCATCATATGAGGTTTCAGACCAAGAGGTGTCTCATCCAAGTGATCCTGTCGAAGATCCAATTGTCACGCTGATGGAATCTATGGACCCGATCATCTCGCTTCATGCACTCTCAAGTATTTTGGCCCCATAGACATTAAAGATCATGGGCTACATTAAACATAGGTCAGTTGTGGTGTTGATTGATAGTGGTAGAACCCATAATTTTATTCATCACAAGCTCGTTGATGACATCCATTGTTTTGTCCACTTTGTTTCTAATTTTTAAATCCTCATCACTAATGGTGGTAATATGAAGTGTGGGGGGCGTTGTGAAAATGTCAAACTCCAAATGGGTGATTACCATCTGAAAACCCACATGTTCTCAATTTTCATGGGTGGTTTTGATATTGTATTGGGCATGGAATGGCTTCGCACTCTGGGGCTGATCACAGTGGATTATCAAGAATTATATATGAGATTCACCCAAGAATCTCACCCCTATACTCTCAAGGGTCTCCAAGTGGGATCTCCTGAAATCATCAGCTCTCACAGGATGGAAAAACTCTTGAAGAAATGACACCATGGTGTGATTTCTCAATTTAATGCCATCCAGGTCACTGAACATGCCTCTTAGGGAGTTCCTCCTATCCTACAACTCATTTTGGACAAGTACCCCAAGATATTTTAGATTCCTATAACATTACCTCCTTATGTGATCATATCATCCCTCTCCTTCCGGGTAGTCAACCCCCCAATGTACGTCCCTACAAATATCCATTTGATCAGAAAAATGAAATAGAAAAAATGGTACATGCATCACTGGAGGAGGGGGTAATTTTCCCTAGTACTAGCCCATATTCTTCCCCAGTGGTGATGGTTTTAAAGAATGAAGGTACTTGGTGCATGTTCCCTAATTTTCATTCCCCGAATAAACTGACTATCAAAGATTTCATAATCATAACCCAACATTTTTTCAACCATGTTGGGTTATGATGGATCCCTCTTTTCTTTATCCTTATCAGTCCCTGATTGGATTCAATAAGTGTGCCAAGAGTGGCTAACGCACTAGACTACCTCCAAATTAATTCAACGTCTTCAAGAGGACCCTAATCCTCCCAGTGGATACACTTGGCAGGACAATATTATCTAATATAAGGATTTCTTGGTTCTCTCACCCTCCTTGGCACTCAAGCCCAGGCTCTTAAATGAGTTTCACTCCTGAGTTATAAAGGTTCATTCGGGCTTCCAAAATGCATATGCTCGTGCTCGCCATTATTTTTTTGGGGCAAGCATGAAGAAGGATAGACTTCATTTTGTCACATAATGTGAGGTGTTCCAACATAATAAAGGTGAAAGGGTCAAGTCTCCAGGCATCCTACATCCCTTACCCATTCCAGCTTCTCTGTGGATATAAATATCCATGGATTTTATAGTGGGCCTTCCTAAAGTTGGGAACAAGTCTGTCATCATGGTGGTGGTTGATCGCCTCTCCAATTATTCTAATTTTTGTCCCTTACCTCACCCTTTTACACCAGCACTCGTAGCACAAGTCTTCCTTGATCATATTTTCAAGATGCATGGCATGCCAACCTCTATTGTCTTTGATCATGACCCAAATTTCACCAGCATGATATGGCAAGAGTTGTTTAAACTGCAAGGCACCCAAGTGAACATGAGCACATATTATCACCCCCAGACTGACAGCCAAACGGAAGTAGTCAATAAATGTTTGGAAACCTACTTGTGTTTTTTTTCTTCAGACAAACAACACCAATGGTTACAGTGGCTTCATTTGGCATAATGGTGGTACAATACTTCCTATCATACGACCACTAAAATGACCCCATATGAAGCGGTGTATGGCCAAAGGCCACCGACAGTCATTACCTATCTTCCTGGCACATCCAAGGTCCAATCTCTTGATCCAATTCTGCAAGGTCATACAGCCACTCTAACGGCTCTGAAGGATAACCTCCAGATGGCCCAAAATTGCATGAAGCAACAAGTAGACAAGCAATGTTCAGAAAGGGTTTTTTAGGAAGGTGATCAGGTGTTTCTCAGGCTCCAACCTTACAAGAAAACATCTCTCAAATCTCAGGGACATCACAAATTTTCACCTAAGTTTTATGGACCTTACGATATCATCAAGCGTATTGGTTATGTGGCTTACAAATTGGCCCTTCCTGCTACTTCCATAATCCATCTGGTGTTCCATGTTTCCTATCTGAAGAAAGTGGTGGGACATAATTGCAGAGTCCAAACCATCTTGTCAGAATTAGATGAAGAAGGTTACCTGTGCCTCCAACCAGAATCAATCCTCAATAACCATGAACATCAGCTACGTGACCACACTATCAAGGAAGTGTTTATTAAGTGGAAGGAGATGGCACCATAGGAGGTGACCTAGGAACCCATGATCATACTTCAACAGTTTCTACACTTGCATATTTGAGGACAAGACTACTTTTGAAGGGGGAGGGCATGTTAGGATCCGATCCTAACCCATCTCCATGGATCATTAGTTAGTAAGATATTTTTTCTATTTATTAAATACTAACATTAGTTAACAAGGCCTAATAAATAAAGAGTAATAAGTCAATGTAAGAAGACCTAATAGAAGATTTTTATTCTAGAAAGATCTTCCTATAGAAGTTTTCTTGGAAGGTAGAATTAGTATAAATAAGAGTAGGAAGCATTGAATATCATGTCTTGGATATTATTGTAATAGATCTCTGCTCTTTTAGAGGTTTCCCCCTCGAAGAGGCAAGTGAACATTTGTATCATAATAAAGTAGCTCTTCCTAGTGATTATTCTGGTGTTATTCTGGTGTTCTTATGATATTTTTCTGGATATATAATTATTATTCTATCATTTCCTACTATATATTTTATGTTTTGCATAATAAATTGTATCGGTAATATTGCATTATTCCATGGACTACAACAACATTGAGAACTAACCAAGGTTATTTATTTTTTTTATTAAGATTATGTTGGTTTGCATTAACTCCAGCCATTGGTTGAGGATTTATAAGAATTCATTCTCCCTCTTCTCCTTCGGGATCATCTTCAGGTTCACCTCTTGGTGTTCTGGGTAGAGATTTAAGAGGAATAGGAATTCAACCACCCCTAGAAAGCACAAATTTTTCTAGGTTGAAATATGAGGGTTTTGGGACTCCTTGTTGAACTTGGCACAGGTGATAACTTGGAGTCGCAATAGTTGGGTTTCCTTCATGGGTAAGGGAATATTCAAGATTTGGTTCTTCCTAGGTAGGGATCCTATGTCCCTCATGTGTCGAAAGGTCAATAGGACGTTGGTCGGTTTGTCAGTTCCAATGATGGGTAAGAACATGTTTGTGAGTTTCTTTAATTACATATTGAAGCTCATTGTTGGAAAGAGAATGAGAGTTTGGGTACCATGGTTCAAACCAAGGAACACCTCGGTGAGTGGAGACTTGGGTCGGGGTATTCATAGAGTATGACTGAGGAAATAGAATTTTCTTAGGGTTAGTATTGCGAGAATTAAGTTGTTGAGTAGTATTTATCAGTGGAATAGAACAGGCATGATCTTGCAATTTCTTAGCATCCATTTAGTTAGATGGCCCTTATTCTAGCACCATTTATGTTGATGAGTCTAAATGGCATGTCAAGAAGGTAAGGGAGTGTTGGTGCAATTATTTTCATAATATATTACCAAACATAAATTATCAACCAGGATTCATAATCAAAAGAGTTGATGCACTATATGTGCCGATAACAGATAGGTTCCTATGTTTGTTTAGTATATTTTAGATAGGAAAACCAACAATAACAAAACACTTTGTTTTCAAAGATAACACTCTTCACACAATTCAAAAATTAGAAAGCAAAACTTGCAATCATACACTCAAAAGATTTTTCACAGATAATGCCTTGCCCATTTACAAGCTCATGAAGTGGAAATATGGACTTTGAATTAGTTATCTGTAGCTTCTACTCTTAACAACAACTAGCAATCAAATCTAGGCACACTTCAACAATACAACTCCAAACTTTGAAGGGAAAAATGATAACAAAACTTCTCAAGCAAACAGTGAACCGAAATGTTCTTTCTTAGGTGACAAATATGTTCATTAGAGGCTCATGAAATGAAAAGATGAACTTAAGATCTATCTCCTGGAGAAAATAAACTAACAAGTGGGATGCTCCATTAAATCTCATGTATGGTGAAATATGGAGATCCAATTGTTCCTGCATTACCACACTTTGCAACAAATTCGAATAATGAAATCAAACAAAATATCATGAAATCAAAATAACAAATACATGAAATGAAAATCTACACTAACAATTTACAATAAGCTTACCAAGCTGAATCGGTGGCCCTTGCCGATGTCAACATGGAAGATTTTAGATCACCAGATGTTAACTTCTAAGAGAGACAAAATCACTGAGTTGAATCTTGCATTAATCTCCAACAAGTAGGTTTACAAAAAGAGTATTTTCATGAATCCATTCTACATCATAACAATTCTCCTTTAAGAACCATTCTTACATCATAATAATTCCTTTCTACTCAGACCTGTGAGGTCTTATTTATACATAAAATCTATGGAGGAATGGATGAAACCGAATCCCCAAACTAAGAAAACAATTTTTACAATTTTAGGATAAATCCCAAAAATCTGTGTTTTTTAACAATTTGGGCAGATTCGAGTTAGTCCCCCACCCATATATCCCAAAAAAATTATAATTTTGAAAACATTTCCATGGTTTACTCAAATTGTTATATTCTGGACAAAACCCATGTTTTAGAATTTCTAGATCTGATACCATATGCACGAAAATCGAGGTGCAAGTTGGCAGTTTGAGTTTTTTTTATAATTTTGGCAGAATCATTCCCTCTGAGCTGGAGTTCCACACGTGGGAGATGGGTGAATTCTGACCCACATGTCCTCATGAAAACATCATTCTGGAAAAAACCCATGTGCCCGATTTTCCTCTAGAAGCTTTCCAAAATTTTGAATTATATCTAGTACTGGATTAGCACATACTGGTACCAGAATAGGTGGAGCCTTGGTACCGGAATAGAATGGGTATCATATCATGCTTCTTAAGAGTCAAAGTGATTAGTATCATACATAATCAATTATTTAATCGAATTAACTCAATAAAACTAAACAAATCATGCTTTAATCATAAGTTACCTCTTATGCACATGAACAAGGTCATTGAGTGTATCATGGAGGAAACAATCAATTAGATACACATGGAATAGGTAAAATAGGCTCAGATAGAAGGTAATATAGGGAATTATAAGTGTCAAAATGGAGACTCAATAGGGAGAACGCCCGATGGCAGGTCCCAATTATACCTACATTCATTTGGAATAGCATTTTCGACCAGTATGTTGGCATGGTTTCCACTCTAAACTATTCTCTAATATGAATCTGAGAACATAATGTTCTCGTATTAATTAAAACCTAAATTTTAACCTAACTAATGTTGTCTAAGCTATTCTAAATAAAATTTTATACTATTATAACCTATCATGATCAGGAGAAAACTGGTGAAAATGAGTACAGTGAAGTATATTACTACTTGCGATAGAATAAGTTCATGTATGCAAACAATGGATTAACATAACAATGAAACAAGTATGTTTACAATTAATTGTTTAACCTATTCATTACACCATTGATGTACTCATAAGGAAATTCAAGTAGTATAAATATATAGAACACTGTAAAGAATAAATTCATAAGACCATGCTCCATAACATCCATACAATAGACATATAGAAAAATAAAACTATCATATGCACGTATTTGAACCCAAATTTGCCATAAAGGTCTATTGTTGTATTAATCATACAACAAGAATATTGTTATGATACATCTAGATCAAAATCCCCTCTCTCATTTTCAATCTCCTCTTTTATAAAAAAGGAGGGATTGTTTACATTCTGAAACTGCCTGTTGTCAGAGGACAGTTCAAGCGAGTCTCTTCATATTCCCTATTTGGATTACAACAGGTGAGAAAGGAAAAAAATGGAAATATAGGTTACAAAAATTAAGTCAATCATGAGACCCTTTATGCTTCCATCTAATCCCAATATTCCTTCTAGAGTGTGTAATCTTGCATAATTTTCTCCATCTTGCTCAACTACATATTTTCCAAGTCTAGTTATCCATCACAAATTTTGGTCGTGACTTCGAGATTTAACTATTGATCTATTTTATTGATGAATTTCATGGTCATTGTTATTATATTCATTGGTTTCATTAGGTATTCATTTAATACTTCTTTATTATCTTTAGTGAGTTGTTCAATATCCTTCTGACTGCTTTCCCTTCTTTCTTCTACTTTAGATATTTTAAATTCTGCTAGGATTAGATCATCAATATCTAGCATGATCTTCATTATGAATTCTTCAAGGAGTTCATAGGAAGCATTCCACAACCTTTTGTATTATTTTTTTCATTGCCTTTCCATTTCTTATTTTTGGACATTTTCTGCAATCTTCATTGCCTTATCAAATTCAGCAGTGATTTCATCCCTCCATGTATTGAACATCCCTTCCAGTTCAACAATCTTGTCCTTTCGGGTATCTAATGTAGTAGCCAAATCATATATCCACATAGCATTTTCTCCTACAAATGCATGAAGTGAAGATGTTATTTGTATGGAATTTTCTTTGGGGTCTAGCCCTGCCTTCCACTCAATAGTTCTCTTTATTGTTTCCTAGCTGAGAGTAGTTTCTCATCTCTTTATTTTCCTTGACCTCTTCTCTATCCCTTTGGTTTTGTTGTTGTAGTAATACTCTCTTATTGCCACTACAACTTCAAATAAATCAAGAACTTCTAAGGAAAAGGATAGATTACCTGGTATGGGCATGAGAGGGGTACATTCCTAAGGGGGAATGTGGACTATTCCCACATTCATAGTAGTTGGATTATTCTAGATCTCATTTAATTTCTTATGTTTTGCTTCCTCTACTTCCTCATCAGCTTTCCTCTTTGCTTCAACTTTTGTGAATTTCTATTGTTATTCTTCTTCTTTCTTTCTCTTTTCCTTTTCCTCTGTTGCTAGTCTTTGTTTCTCCTCTTCGGCCTTTTTCAGTTGAAGTGCATCTTGTTGAGATTTTATTTCTTCTTATTTATTTTCCTTTCTCTCATCAACAAGCCTTTTTAATGCATATTATTTTTTCTTATTTTCATCCACCTTGGAACTCTTCTTGGGTTCATTTTTCACCTTTCCTTTCTCAACTTGCTTCCTTTGATATTCTTCTTCAGCTTCTATTTCCTTCCGGTGTCTCTCTTATGATTTATTTTTCTCCTCATGTTCCTTAGCCTCCATCTTTTCCTTCTCCAGAAGCAATTGGAACTGTTCCTGGGTTATTCTTCTCTTCTCTTCCTCATCTATTTTGAATCTTTTCTCTAGCCACCTCATCTAGTATCCTTTGTAGGACTTATTCAAAGAATAAGACTCCTTTGAAAACCTCCTTTGTAAAATTTACTACATGGATCAGAGGGTGAGTGAGGCCAACATATTTGACATGATTTAGTGCTATGTTTTTTGGATCATGTCCTTTGGGATATCCTAGGAATAGGCATATCTCTTGCAAGGCTTCTGCTTCATTTTTTGCATGAGGACCATTTAACAATGTGTAATTCCCTATATTGACAAGGAATGTGGGCCAAATATTTTTATTACTACATGAAAGGAAAGAGGTTATTCATATTCCCATGGTTTGATAAGCAATCTCCCAAATTAACATCCTATCAAGGACATATTTAGGAAGGAGGTGTGGTGCCTCATATTTTACATAAACCCTAATGTATGTGCAGTACTTTCCTAAATACCAATATGTTATATCTTTCATATTGGCCATGGCCTCCCTCAATATTCTATATGTTGGATATCCGAAAATTATGGTATGCAAGGAGAAAGGAAACAGTTACATATATCATAAATGTATTTCTTATAGTTTACATCGAATAGCTCTGAACAATAAATATTCATAGGTGGATAATCTTGGTCCCAAATCCATCCAAAGGTAGGAAACTACACAGAAGAGCATACAATATCAACAAGGTATGCAGACATGTGAAAAATGGGTATTTTCATACCTGGGATATTCCTAAGGTTCTGGTAGATATTGAAGGTTAGTATGTCTATCCAGTTGAGTATTTTCCATGTCTTCACAATCGTGTAGGCCATTGGCATCCATTCCATTTGAAAATTAGTTATCTCCTCTTCTCCATAAAGTTGGAATATCATGGTATTTAACATTCTGTTGGGCCTTTCAAATTCCTAGGTAGGGATTAAACATTTCCCTTGCTTGATTTTTTTGTCTTTGTCACACCACCAATCCTCCATCAACTCAGCAAAATATGTGTTTTCCTTGTTGAATTTCCTCAAAAATGGTTCGTTTAAGGAAACGTTAGGTTCTAAAAGGTGGTATCGGATGCTTATGTCTTTGGGCCTTGGGGATGTTATCTAGATTCTCATTTTTCTCATGATTGTAGCAGTACTTTGGTCAAGATTTTTGAGACACCATTTTTTGCATTGTTGTCTAAACTTCATATAAAACATTTTTGAGACGGGAAAGTAGTATGTAGTGCAACTTTTTTAGATATTCATATAAACTTATAGATTCTCATCTTCTAGTGGGAAATGTTTGGTGTTGAAGACTTTGTAGATTTCATCATACCTTGGACAATGATCTACCCTGTTGTGATAATTGGTATCTATAACCATAATGTTTCCTAGATTCATGGAAGGAGTAGGTGCATTCATAGGTGCGGGTGCAGGTGCATTTGTTATAGGTTTTCTCCCATTTCTAGTTTGTGGGCATGACATGTTGTCAATGTGATGTCCTGTAATGAACAAAATCACATAATCTTTTAAAACAGACAAAACATAGCAGAAATCGAAATTATGCTAATCACATACCTGTTACTTTTGAAATTGGGTCAAGGCTTGAAGCTCACTCAGATTATGATTTAGTTAGGATTTAATTGGTGTTATGTATAGTTAAATTACCCTACCCTTCATAATTAACGTTGAGTGGCTGACAGTGCATTTGCAGTTGTGAAATCACTTCGTCATCAATGAGTTCAGAGGTACATATTTCTTCAATCGGAAGATCAGTTCTAAACAACTCTTTGACAGTGTTATCGGAAGTGTTTCCATCAGAAAAGGGAATGTGATGGTTATTATTCACTCTGATGGGAGGGGTATTAAAGAATATTCCCCTTTCATATTGGGAAAGGGGACAAGGAAGAGACATTTTAAATCACACCAATCTTACTCTTTTATATGTTATCAGAAGGGCTCTCATCAAAGTAGAGATTAATGATAAAAATGTGACTCTAACAATAAGCCTTATGATGTTACTATCAGAACACATTGTCATCAGAGGGAAAGGAATATGTTATTTCATGACTCCGACGAGAAAGGTATCAAGGAATATCCATTTCTCGATAATTGTGCTCATACAAACCTTTTACCCACGGGTAGGTTGAAGATTGTGGATAAAGGGTTTAATCAACCATTTTGTGATTGTTGCATCATGTTAGCGGCCCACAAGGGACCCACGCTTATGCATTTAAGGTTTCCTATGTGGAATAACTTTTAAATACCATTAATCACCCGACACGTAGGTATAAGGCGAGTATTCCATGGCTTAGTGGAAATGTATGTGTCAGAGTAAGGTTTATGGGAAAGGGCTTCATCAAGGTCGATCTTACAAAGGTAAAGAGCCTTCTGATGGTAATGGTTTTGATAGAACACTTTTCGATAGTACTATCAGAAAGGTTCTATTAGAATACATATTAGATTTTTTCATCTATGTATTCCAAGGATAAAATTTTGGGTGAGTAATATCCCATTGGCTTGCAAGCATGATCAAATAAGTGAAGATATTCCTTGAGGTTTAGCATGACTCAAAGTTTGGTTTTTTCAGACAAGGGATGATTAAAAAAAAGTGGAAGAGCATGAGGTCTTTCATTCTCATGGACAATTGTAGGGTTAGGATTAAGACTACATTAGAAAATTAGTAGTTTCTTGTGTTAGTAGTAAATCAATTAATCGGTGATAAAGTACCTTGCCAGAATTTTGATAGGGGGTACCCACTGAAAATCTCTAATTCATAAAATTTTAGTGGGTAGTTGTGAGGGGCACAAAAAAATCCAGACGTTGAAGGAAACAAGAAGGAATATTCCAAAAGGGAAACAATACAACAAGAAAATGGAAGTGCATCAAGAACAAGGAAACCTAAGAAAATTGACTAGGTATAATTTTTGTAGGATGCACAATAAATCCAATCACTCATGGAATCAGTGTCCTGACAACCCAAGAAACCAACATGGATCCTATAGAAAAAATAGAAATAGAGGCTCATTCATGAACCAAGATATGATCCCTAAAAAAAACTAAATGTATTTGGAACCTGTAAGGTTCTACTAAACAGAGCCTTATAAAACAAAATCAAAAACAAAAAAAAATATTTTAAAGAAATGTTATCCTAACATTTTCATAACTTCATAACCAGCATATAACCATTTAGCTTAAATAATTTTTATGAACAGATCATAATAATCTTACGAACAACCACATAACACTACATATTCCTTAAAATACATAAAACAAATACATAAATTAAAATACCTCTGCCTGATGCTAAATTCTCGCTTATCTGGTTGTCCTCCCTGCTACTTTTCCCAGCCTGTTGCTTGACCAAACCGACTAACCACCCAGCCAGCTAGAAGTAGCCTATCCGGCTCCCTAGCTCTAGGATACCGAAAGGAATCCTGGCCCCCATGCCCAAAACCCCTAGAAACCCGGTGCCCCCTGCAATGATTCTCAAAAACCCCAAAACCAAGCTCCCAACACCAGAAAAATAAGCAAACCAAAAATACAGTCTTTTCCTCTCCAATAATTCTTCCTCCCAAAAATAATGATCCTCTCCCATAGGACTCTTCCCCGTCATATCTCCCCCTTCACTGACTCTCCTCCCCTCCATTAATTAAATTATCCCCTCCTTTATTACCTTATCCTTTCCTGTCATACGTAAAGTTTCATAAGGATTAAATTAAAGTTATTAAGCCCCTTAATTTATTACCCAAATCATTGAATGTGTTATGTAATCAATTAATTAATTAATCAATCA
>ML780532.1:129821-142610 GCA_009831015.1 Picea engelmannii | reverse complement strand
TTTGGATGAATTATCATTTCCGAAGGAGACTGATCCATTTTTTTCTTTTTGTAATGTAAGAAATTTGTCTCTATCACCTGTCATGTGTTTTGAACATCTATTGTCAACATACCAGCCATATTTCTTCTGCTTATCTTGTAGAGCGACTGTGCATTCTTCATTGTTATATTGATCTTTCTTTCTTATCCATGTCGTTTTGTGAGGTTCTTGTCTGTGACTGTTGTTATTCTATTCAGGTTCTTTAGGAGGCACTGTCATTCTGCAATCCTTGGCCATGTGTCCAAAATTGTTACATTTGTAACATTCCACTTCAGTGCTCAAAGATTCAAACCTGTTGTAACTACTTCTTTGTGTGTCACTAGGTCTCCTTGAATAATCCCTTTGTGTATAACTCTCAAATTTGTTACTGTTCTTGTTGTTAGCTCTGCAATTCACATCTTTATGTCCAAAATTATTACATGCATAACATAAACCAAAAAATATAGCTTGATACCTAGGAGTTGAAGATATTCTGAAAGGAGGAGTTGAAGATATTCTGAAAGGAGGTGCTCTTATGAATCCTTCTTCTTCTTGAGGCCTATCTGTCTGTTGTTGATTCTGAAATCTGAATCTTCTTGGTGGAGTGTCCCTGTAATATTCCTTGTATATCTTCCTATCCTCTTTGATTGTTTCTGCATAGCTCTTTGGATTTGTTTCTTTCTCTTTTGTTTTGGATCTTGATCCCTCTATCTGATTGTATCCAAGTCCAGACTTGTCAAGATGAGATTTTTTACTGATGATAATGTCATCCAGAACATTTGATCTATTCTGCATATTTTTCTTTTGAATATCATTTCTTAGTGTGACAACCTTTGCTTCCAAGTTTCCAATGATCTTGTCCTTTTCTTCTATTTGTTCTTTGAGTGCTTCTTCAATTCTTTTATCTTCTTCTATTTGAACCTTCAATTTTGTGATCATTTGTTCTAGTTCTTGAGTGTCATTTTTCTTGTCTAGTTATGCTTGTAGTTTCTTGTTTTTCTTCTTTTCTCTTCTGATAACTTCTATGGAACACATTAATTCTTCTCAATAGTCAAATTTTGCCTCTTCAATTTCTTCTTAGACTTCTTCACATTCTTCTTCGGCTTCTTCATATTCTTCTTCGGAGTCTTCTTTGTCAGAGTCTTTTACTACCATGAATAGAACTATTCCTGTCTCATTGTCACTGACTTCATCTTCATCTGATGATGAGATGTCTTCTTTGGTGTATAATTTTTTCTTGAAAACTTTCTTTGTAGTTCTTTTGCCTTTATATGTGTGTTTTCCTTTTGAGTAACCTTCATCATTTCTATTTTTATTATGAGGACATTTGTTATCAAAATGACCAATACCATCACAATTAAAAAAAATTAAAGGGAGCTTACCTCTATACCTACCATTGGTTCCCTTGTTCAGTCTTTTGATGAAGTTGGTCACTTCTTCATCATCTTCTGAGGCATCACTATTGCTGCTATATTCTTCTTGTTCCTTTTTCTTTTGCTTTGATTTTTTGGATACCTTGAAGGCTGCTTCTTTTACATCTGGATTTTCCTGTTCAGTTCTCATTTCATATGTTGTGAAGATTTCATGTAGTTTGTCCATGCTTATTGAGTCCAGATCCAATCTTTCTTCTAGTGTTGATATCTTAGGGTTGAATCTCATAGGAAGAGATCTTAGTATCTTTTGAACAATTACAGATTCTTCAATTTCTTCTCTCAATCCTATGATTGCATTCACTGTTTCATCGACTCGTAAGAAGTAGGTTTCGATATCTTCATCTTCCTTCATTTTTAGTTGTTCGAACTGACCTTTGTAAGTTTGAAGCTTTGCTGCTTTGACTTGTGTATCTCCTTCATAAATATTTTTAAGCTTGTACCAAATCTCTTTAGCGGATTTATAGTGTGCAACTTTGGTGAATACCGTATCACTGAGACCATTCAAAAGTGCATTTGTTCCTTTGGAATTATTTTCACCGATTTTTACTGCTTTGTTATTTGTTGGTGGAACTATTGGTGTTGTGTATCTATCTACAATTGATTGCCAAACTTGAAATCCCTATGCCTGTATATATGTCCTCATCCTTATGCTCTAAAAAGCATACTTCTATCCATCAAACTATGGTATTCCATTTTTATATGAGTTGGTACTCTCCATGATCTACCTTTCAATGGTTAAACTGATTTTTTAAGGAACCTGCTCTGATACCAATTGTTGGATTACTGAGAGGGGCGGTGAATTAGTAATAGAGAAAATAATCCTTTTTAACCATATAATTCAAGTGTTATATCAATGAAGCATTATCATCCAATAACTGCAGAGTAAACAATAAGTGAACAAATGAACAAACATACACATACACAGTACACCAGTGTTTTACGTGGAAACCCAAATTGAGAGAAAACCACGGAATGTTTTTTCTTATATGTCTTGAAGAATTGCATTCATTGGAAGCACCAACTTCCTTTGTTTTCCAGATGCAACTGGAAGGAGGCTCCAACCCCCTTGTTTCTCATGCTACAACTTGAGGGAAGATCCAACTCCCCAATTCTCTAGCTACAACCAGAAGGAGGCTACAACCCCCTATGTTCTTTAGCTACAACCAGAAGGTGGCTACAACCACCTATCCTTGCCCCATCCTACCACCCTGAAGTAGAAGTAGAATGATGGAACCACTTTCAACCTGTCACTGTGAGATATACTGCTGTAAACCTGTACCAATAAATTTGAACCATGCATCAACCTATACCTCAACCTGTAATCAACATGTACCATAAACAAGTGCATCCAACCATGTACCAAGTATGTACCAATCATGTGTCAACTAATCATCAACTATGACTCATCAATATGTACCAACATCATCAACTATACACCTCATGTGTGTGCCAACTCATCAACTACTTGTCTCAACCATGTACTCAACATGTACCTCAACGAAAATCCCTCATCAATTTCATCATCCAAATATGGTTTGTATCTTTGTAATAGACCTGGTGTATATGATCACATTCCTGCAAACCTTCCTTAACTTCAACAACAAGAGACTAGCATTTTCATCAAACTTTTATTTAGTCTCACATGCCTAGTTTTGGATTAGTTAACAACCCTAACTTGAAGTAATCATAACTTTGTAACTGTAATGTATAAAGATTTGAAACTGATACACAATGTTCTTTAGTGTTTTTTATGCAATTCCTCTAGGTGTCACTACTTGGAACCTCTCATAAAATGAGTTATAGTAAAAATGGCATACCTTGTTGAATTCTGGCTTATTTTAGAGAGAGACCTTGTAGAGTGTGCCCCGCATGAAATATTTGTTGAATTGATATGAAACTATTACACAGCATACTAAAGGTTTTACCCTAACCAACACATTTTGTTTCACATAATTTGGATCTATTATGAATAAGTTGTGATGTTTTTACCCAAAATACATGTTTTTGACTAGTTTCAGGACTAGCCACAAACCCTATTTTCCATGGAGTGTAACTCCAAAAATACGATGAAAAACAAGCTAATTATTTTAGCATAGATACTCGGATATGTTTTCTCAATGGAATAGAAATTTCATGGTCTGAATCATTATAGAAAGAAATGTATGGCGAAAATGGTGGGATGTCCTCTAAATAACATACCTTAGAAAGCACCATCAAAAGAATTTATCCTTCCTTGCATTTCGGCCTTCTTTTCTTCACCTTCCCTTAGAATTTAGGTTTATATATCCTTGGTTACCTCATAAACATATAGATATTCATTATTCTCAAGTGTGATTAAAATGAGAGAGCCTTGCCTCTTATTTATACTCTCCAAGTAGTTTTTTTTAAAACATCTTCTAGGTCACTTGGCCCCACTTTCCTTATTTTAGGGTTAACCCACTTCTAATTTTGTCCATTAAATTTATTATTGAAATAATTTATTTTGTATTCACTTTGAATTATAATACACTCATTACTTTACATTATTATTTACCTTTTAAAATCTCTTAAACCACTTTGACTACTTTGACCTTTTGGGGCTTCTAAATGACATATCAAGGTCCTCCAACTTCATAAGGCCATAACTCTCAAACCGTGAGGAGTTATGTGGCATTCCACATACCACCAGAAATGGAATGACATGTAATATCCATATAGAATAGTATTATCTAAAAATATATCATAACTCATACTGTTATACATCAAACAAACTTGGGTCCATTACTCAAACCTAGGGTCTCCAACTTCTCATGGCCATAACTCTCTAACCGTGAGGAGTTATGTGGCGTTCCACATACCACCGGAAATGGAATGACAAGAACTATCCATATAGGATAGTTTACCTGAAAAATTCATTATCTTCCATCTCATTATTCCACAATTAATCATGGGTTCTCTTACTCCGCAAAGCGTCTTCCCATGAGGGCTTTCACCATAAGGGGACCACTTTGGGGTTCATACATATTTAATTCTTATCAACCATGAAAAGACAATAATAAGTCATATTTACATCAAATAATATTGGGTCCATTACCCAAATCTTTGTGCTATGGGGCTTTCTTCAAGGGTTGACATCAATGACAACCAACCTTAATCAACAATCTCCCCCTTTGGCATTGATGGCAACACTCTGATGCAATATTGAAATCATATCACTCATGGTCCTCCTGGAACCATGCCTATGTCCTATGTATCTGATAAATTTGCCTATGTCCTCTACATCTAATAAATCTTATCCCCCTGGAACCATGCCTCTATCCTCTGCATTTGATAAATCTCTCACCCTTTGTCATCAATAGCAAAGGTATATTTCCATCAAGGGTTGTTCCCCGTTACTAAACTATCCTCTTATGTTGCTTCCTCATGTACATCTAAGACATATAAGATAAGCATTCAAAAAGATATCATTTTGGAGTAGAAATAACTCCAATTCTTTGGCGAAGTTATTCAAAGGCTTCTCGTGGAAGTGGTTTTGTAAAGATGTCTGTCACTTGTTATTTTGTGCCCACATACTCAACTCTAATGTTCTTTTCTGCAAGCTATTCCTGTAGAAAGTGATATTGATTGGAAAGTGCTTCGTCTTGGAGTGCATCATCGGGTTTTTTGAGATACTGATAGCACTTGTATTATCACGATATATTGGAATGAGCTCATCATACTCAACCTGTATATCTATCAAAGTTTGTTTCATCCAAAGAACCTATGTACAACATGTTGTTGTTGCAATATACTCTGCCTCGTCTGTAGATAGAGGTACTGATGATTGTTTCTTGCTTAGCCATGATACCAAACACTCACCTAAGTAGAACGTTGCTCCACTGGTGCTTCATCGGTCATCAATACAACCTACCCAATATACATCTATGTAGGCAATAAGTGATAGATCTTTTCCTTTTGGATACCATAATCCAAACTCTTTTGTTCCTTTGAGATATCTGAAAATCCTCTTTACTGCTAATACATGTGATTCATTTGGTGTTGTTTGAAATCGTGCAACCTATCCAACTTCTTTCATTACATATGGTTTGGATGTTGTCACATATAGTAGGCTTCCAATCATTTACCTATATTGCCTCTGATCTGTAGACTTCGAATCATCATCTTTTCTCAACTTACAATTGGTTTGCATGGGAGTGATAATTGGTTTGCAATCTTCCATTCTGAACCTCTTTATCATTTCTCTAATATACTTGGTTTGAGAAATAAAAATTCCTTGGTTGCTTTGACGTATCTGAAGTCCCAGAAAGAATGATAGTTCTCCAAGTAACGACATTTCAAATTCATTCTGCATGTCTTTTAAAAATTTATGACTTAACCTGTCATCATCACTACCAAAAATAATATCATCAACATTAACTTCAATTAATAAAATATTACCTTGACTTACCTTGATGTACAGGTTGTTGTCTACACTTCCTTTTCTGAACCCTATCTGTTGCAAATACTTATCTAGTCTGGAGTACCATGCTCTAGGAGCTTGTTTTAGAACATACAAGGCCTTCTTTAATTTACATACATAGTCTGTGTTCTCTGACAACTAAAATCCTTATGGTTTTTCAATGTAGACTTCTTCTTCAAGTTCTCCATTCAGAAAAGATGATTTTACGTCCATCTGATATACATTAACATTTTTAGATCATGCATAAGCTAAAAGTAAACGGATTTCTTCCATTCTAGCAACTGGGGAAAATGTCTCTTCAAAGTTGATTCCTTCAATCTGTGCATATCCTTTACATACCAATCTAGCTATGTTCCTTGTAACTTGTCCATATTCATTCAATTTATTCCTGAAAACTCATTTTGTGTCGATCACATTCTTATTCTTTGGTCTTGGAACCAATTCTCAAGTATCATTTTCTCTATTTGATCCAATTCTTCATCCATGATCTTATTCCAAAATTCATCCTTGATGGCTTCTTCAAAATAGTTTGGTTCAATTGTAGATAAGAGTGGTAGGTGTGTTTGTTCTAGTGAACGGATTTTTCTTCTAGTCTCAATTCCTGCATCTTTGTTTCCAATAATCTGATGTGAAGGATTATTCTTCTGTACTCGTTTTATAGGTGTCTTTGGAGATACTTTATGAACTTGCTACTCGTTTGCTAGGTGTCTTTGGAGATACTTTCTGAACTTGCTCTTCTGCTTCTGTCAGATTATCTTCATCTTCATCTTCCTCTTCTACTTATTTTTCATCTTCTTCTTCGAAAAGTTGTTCCATTGATTTGTTTTCTTCTTCCTTTGATTCTGGTCTGCCTGTTTCATCAATTGTTACGTTGATGTTTTCCACAACTTTTTTCAATCTTAGATTGTAACACTTGTATGTTTTCCTTGTACTTGAGTAACCAACAAGTATTCCTTTGTCCACACGAGATTCAAACTTTCCCATTCTTCCATCTTCTCTTTTGATGTAGCATTTACTTCCAAAAACTCTGAAGTGCTTCACATTTGTTGCACTACTACATTGGATGCAAATTACGATGAAATATTATGACGATTTAAAATTTCGTCGTATTTTTTTTGTTTTTTTTGAACTAAATATACTTTTTTTTTCGAGGTCCAAATGTTGGTCGCTCTAGCGACTAACCTTCCAAGTTGGTCATTTTAACGATGAAAGTTGGTCGGTAGAGCGACCAACCCCCAGTTAGTCGCTATAGCGACCAACAATGGCACGTGTGAGAATCAAATTACAAGGAAATTGTACCAGGACTAGACATGGGCAACAGTGACCTGTGAATGGGGCCAACATTGAATTTTTTTCAAATTGTTTCTGAATGCATTGAAATTTGACATGGATAGGCTATTCACATGCCTTAACGAAATGGGAGTGTTTCTGGACTCAAATTTGACTCGCACACCCACTTTCTTCCATCATCAATTCATCATGTAAAACATAAACCCTAATTTAGTGGAGTATTCGATTTGTTCCCAGTGAATGGATGATCATTAGGCGAGATGAAGTCCTTGCTTACAACAGTCATTTATTTCCTACCTGTGATGGGTTGGTATAGTTAACACCTCTTTTTTCCATTTGGTTCCCATGCTGACCCTTTCTTTTATTTCCAAGAGCCCCATTAGCCCCTCCATGACTTTCAGTTCAAAATACGCAGACTGACAATGAAAGGTGATCTGGCTGTGGTGTGTAGGAATAGGCCTGGCACCTTCAAAATTATCATTCTCAAAATATCTTATACAAATTTTACAAGGGAATTGTATTAGGACTAGACACGGGCAACAGTGACCTGTGAATGGGGCCAACGTTGAATTTTTTTCAAACTATTTTCAAATGCATTGAAATTTGACATGGATAGACTATTCACATGCCTTAACGACATGGGAGGGTTTCTGGACTCAAATTTGACTTTTACACCCACTTTCTTCCATCATCAATTCATCATGTAAAACGTAAACCCTAATCTAATGGAGTATTTGATTTGTTCCTAGTGAATGGATGCTCATTAGGTGAGTTGAAGTCCTTTCTTACAATAGTCATTTCATGCCTACCTGTCATGGGTTGGTATAGTTAACACCTCTTTTTTCCATTTGGTGCCCATGCTAACCCTTTATTTTATTCCCAAGAGCCCCATTAGCCCCTCCATTACGTTCAGTTCAGAATACACAGACTGCCAATGAGAGGTGATTTGGACGTGGTGTGTAGGAATAGGCCTAGTACCTTAAAAATTATCATTCTCCAAATATCTTATACAAATTTTACAAGGAAATTGTACTGGGACTAGACATGGGCAACAGTGACCTGTGAATTGGGCCAACGTTGAATTTTTTTCAAACTGTTTCCAAATGCATTGAAATTTGACATGGATAGACTATTTGCATGCCTTAATGACATGGGAGGGTTTCTCGACTCAAATTTGACTCGCACACCCACTTTCTTCCATCATCAATTCATCATGTAAAACATAAACCCTAATTTAGTGGAGTGTTTGATTTGTTCCCAGTGAATGGATGCTCATTAGGTGAGATGAAGTCCTTTCTTACAACATTCATTGAAGTTAGCAGAGGATTAAAAGTTATCCTAACCACTAAAATAGACAAGGAAGGAGTGTGTACTGGTTAAAGGACTAACTCCACTATCCAAAGTATTTATGAATCACCCTCCGCTACGACACAAAAGCTCGTAATCCATGGAGAAAAAACACAAAACGTCCTAAGGAGGTCCATCCGAGTCTCTGACATTAACCTTTACCCACCCTTATACTCTATTTAAGCCTTTAAAGGTACATGGTCGACCTCCATTAAAGCTGAAACTCCTGGTTCAGTCTTCCCGCTGATATCGAGAGTCTCATCCAACTTTCACTTTCTATTTCAAAGGAGTAACGGTCTTCATGAAATATTTCATACATATCAAGGGAATATACAAGTATAAAAAGAATTTTGTTTTATTTATCAAAATAAAACACACACGCTACTTAGGAAATCAAATTGTGTTCAATTGTTAGTACACTTATATCTTTTACGAGAGTTAAAAGGAATAAAATATGTTCAATTGGCATGACATTTTATACCTTGTTTATATCACGTTTTTGGTTAGGAAAGTAAAATATTGTCCATTTTTAGTAATCTTATATCCTTTTATTTTAAGAAAAAGTGGGAAGTTAAAAAAAAATCTATAAATGTGGAATATGTTTGGAAAAGTTATAAACATATATGTTTCTACAATATTTTTTTAATTGGAATTAAACTTGTATTAATATATTAAACTATATTGTGTTGAGGCAAACAACAAGTACTTCTATTGTTACATAGATTCTCCTTATAGAGCATGTTTTTATATTTAGATCTATGGTAAAAAAAGACATTAAACCAACATTTCAAGTGTTCTTATATGATGCGTTCCTATAAAATTGTCTCAAAATACATCTAACTCTAAAAAACATACATAATGTATTAAACCTACATGTTGTTTTGATATTTGTGCTCCTTGTATGTATATTAGTAGCCTACTCCTATATCCATTGGAACTTGGTTTTGAAAAACAATATTTGCCTCAATATCCCCTCCATGAATATAACTATGAGTTCCTTGATTGTTGGATGGCAATAAGAGATTCTCCATCCTCCGTGAAGCCACCAAAACTCTAAGCATGCCACACTCTACTTCAAAAATGTCAATTATGCATTTTGGGGAAATAAGGCTTGTCTGGTTGACATTATGTGATGCAAAGGAGTGCTCTATCTCTGCAACTCTAGAGGTAAGGGATAAAATTACATTGTTGTTGGCCTAGGGAGACCTCCTCATGCCTTCATAGAATCTTCTTAATCTTCCAAAGATCAACACTTTCCATTGTGAACCAATCAAACTTCCAATCAAGCTTATCCAACTCCGTAGATAGAGGTCCCAAAACCAAGAAATCTAATATGAAATACGGGTACAAGGAAAATTCCCCGGCTCTTATAACATCCATTTTCCAAAGGGGAAAATCAACCTACAGAGTAATGAAATTCCATACAAGTTTGATGGTCGAATTACCAATAGTGCAACACCAAAACAAGTCCAAATTTCCAACCTCCCATGCCCATCGTTGAGAAAATATGCTACCAGTCCATATGCCCCCCTTCTCTTGTCCATTTCCAAACAAAACCACTACCACACCTCGTTGTCATGTGCCCTTGATCCACTTTGCTTCTTCCTTTGTGCTGAATTTTGCATCACCCTCATCCAAAATGATCCCAAATTGATTACCCCACCCCATAGCTCTACCTTGATAAACCAACTTCAATCCCAGCTGAAATAAATGTGGATATGCACTCATAAGATCTTGATGATCCACTACCATATGCATCAATTGTTCAGCCTCCAATAGCATTGAGCGGATTTGACCTGCATTGATGACCATTGGTTGTGTGATTTGAATTGTAACTTTGTCTATATACATTGATTAAATCTAAGGGATAGTGGCTTGAAAAAAAAACAATTTTCCATTAGGACTCCTAATTTGAATGTGGTGGCATATTTTTCCAAGACATTTTCTTTTCTGTTCAATTCTCTTTGAATGTGAAAGAGATCAGACCTGTCAAATTGAGATAGCACTTGTCGAACTCGCTCAATGATGCCCTATAGCTTGATCACCCCATGATTAGAGTGGTTTAGTGTTTCCTTGATAATCATCATTGAATCCCCAAATATTGGTATCTCTTTGATCCCAAGTTCCCTAGCTATAGTGAGGCCACATAATAACGAGTATGCTTCGGCCAGATTATTTGACAATTCCCCTAACCCCTAGTGTAATGCACCATTTGTTTTCCCCTGTGATCATGAAGACTCCCCGCACCTGGATAGACTATTCACATGCCTATATATATATATATATATATATATATATATATATATATATATATATATATTATAAATAATACAAAAACAAAAACAAACAAACAAAAAACATTTTAAAAAACTCAAACGAAAATCGCGCTCATATTTTTTGAGTTGAACCCCGAGTAGCTTCATGCGGTCTGCACACACAGAGTGGAGGAGAAGGAGAAGGAGGGAGAGGAGGAGGAGAAGGAGGCATGCACGGCACGCAGGGGAAGTCAATAGCAGAGAAGGCACGCATGGCGTGCAGAGAAAAAGGGTAGGGTAGCAGGGGAGAAGGAGGCACGCACGGGAGGGGAGAAGGAGGCATGCACGGTAGAGTGGATCAGGCCGATAGCAGGGGAGAAGGAGGGAGAGGAGGAGGAAAAAACCATGGTAAGTCTGCGTCTTCTTCCAATATACCAAAAATTATTGTTTTTGTTGTCTTTTAAGTGAGTGAAATTCTACATTGACATTAAAATTTCGGCAAATACACCCTGAATAGTGTTTGGAACTAATTTCTTACCATCATTTTGGGGTTTAAAACCTAAACCTAATTTGCATGTTTAAACCCATGCTTAATAGTCCATTTACACCCTATCAATAGGTAAATAACCTTATTTCAATAAGAGCCTCTCTAGACCCAATTCACGGGCTTTGCGTTTTTATATTTGGTTAAATGAAATCTCAATTTTTTATATATGGGTGCACACACACATGCTCTCTAGAATGTTGCACTCCAATGGGAAAAATATTCTTCTTTCTCATCTTCAAGCACCACAAAGTTTCCTCCTTTCATTGCTTGTCATGTGTACATCGTTAGAGGTATCCATTGCAATAGGAATTTGAACCGAAGTAGTGTTTACATTATTAGAAACATCACCTTGCACGATCGGATATTTTCCAAGAACTTCACTTCTGGTGCCTTTATGCTTGGGCTCAGGAAGTTGATTTCTAACGTTTATCAAGAAATCCTAATCCTCATTTTCAAAAAAATCAAAACCTATCTCAAAGTAAAACAAGGCATCATCCTTGACCCCTCTTAGGAGTTTCTCCAATATACTTGCAATAGTCACAAACTCATGTAGAAACATGAGGCATTCACAAATGCTTAAATAATCAGGAAATGGTAGATCACCTCTAACTTAAGATCAACTCTTCTAACTTAAGTCTTGACACTCCAATGCAATTCCCAAATCCTATTGGAACTTTCCATCTAGCATGCACTTGTCAAGCATTCTTTCTACTATTTCCTCTAGTCTAGGGTCTATCTCCACTGAATCTTTATCAGACTCTGTATCTTTCATGCAAAGAGTGGAATACTCATATATGACTTTAACAAGTAAAGCATGTTTGTAATTTGAATACTTCGATACATTAAACACAGGTCCAACACCTAGTGCATATGACAAGGAGTCATTGAGATCACCAAGGTAATAAAAAATCCTTTGAAGCTACCATTCCAACGAGTTGTCATTGACCAAAACCTTCATCTTCATATAATATTTCTATTATAGTGCATTTGACAAGGATTCATTGAGATCACCAAGGTAATAAAAAAAAAAATGAAGCTACCATTCTAATGAGTTGTCATTGACCAAAACCTTCATATTCATATAATATTTCTATTATAGAGACGTTGGTTGAAATCTCTAGCCAAAAATTGTCTCCGAGTATTTTGATATTTGTAGACACATGAAGCTTGAGCATCAGATGTTGTTCATTGAGCATTTCTAGCAGCCCACTAGTTGAGATAATACAACTAGCCATGATTAAATATCGAACGCTTTCAAAAACATTAATTCAATTCAAATTTAAAAGGAAATTTGTGAGTCGAAATTATTTTCTATCTCATCATTTACATATGGAATTGTATTAACTATTTGAACTGAGTCATCCTTTTACCTTAAAAAATAATGTCAGTATCATTTTGACATGTTTCCCATCATATGGAGGAAAAATCATTTTTTTCTTTATGGGTATCAATTTGTAACAA
>ML780532.1:115224-129771 GCA_009831015.1 Picea engelmannii | reverse complement strand
GAATTGTATTAACTATTTGAACTGAGTCATCCTTTTACCTTAAAAAATAATGTCAGTATCATTTTGACATGTTTCCCATCATATGGAGGAAAAATCATTTTTTTCTTTATGGGTATCAATTTGTAACAATTATGAACACATTGAAGAAAGAAAGAATAATACCAGGCATCTTTGTGCCATCTATTTGAAGCTATTGCTGCAAAGCCTTCTTCTCTTGGTTGTTGGATTTTGTTGTGCTATCTAATGGCCTAATACAAATTCAAACAATATATACACAAAACAACCCTCTTGCAACAATTTCAATTGGGTTTCAACTTTTGGTACTTCTAATCAATTTGGTGGATTTTAGGTTTTTGTAAAATATGGATGAATTTGGAGGTACCAAAACTTGAAATTATGATCAAAATGGAACCATGAACAAAATCATTATTGTCACCAAAATTCATTGCATCAGAAACAAGGTTCTTCTACCACTGGTTCCACCCCACATGTGTAGCATGAATTCAAGAAGGGTAAGGATTGTTTCTTTAGATCATGATGTAATATAAACCCACGAAACATGAAACTTCTATAAACCCACGAAACTTCTATAAATCATTTTTATACCTTTTTTCTAATCAAATATAACAATCATTTTCTCTAGTCATCTATATTACAACTGCCTTCTTCAACATTTGGTGTATTGAGGGAACCCAATGCTTCTACATATAAGAGAAATCATTTTCACCATATAACCTACTAACTAGCATGATGAAATCCCTCATGGGTTCTCATAAATTAGAGGTGGGCTACAAATTAGATGGGAAATTCTAAATTATTCCTTTTGTCTTCCCACATAATTTTGGCCCAACACCTACCCAAAATACTAAGTGAAGAAATACTCTTTGTTTTCTCAAATTTTTGGCTCCAACCTGACGCAACCCTCCTCAACAAACGGGTCGGAAGGTCACGTACACACAGGATCTTCCTTTCTTCACTAGCCCGAAGAGCTTTCGGAAATGGCTCTTCTATTTCCCTTTCGGGAAATCTGCACCCACAATCAACTTCAAGAATTCCCCCCCTTGTACTTCGGGAGGTCGGACTTTGCACTTCCACGAACCCAGTGGTCAAGCGCTTTGTCTCCAATCTCTTAAACCCAAAGACAATCAACGTTGACCCTTCCTCTTTCTCTTTCGAACTTTTCCTTATCGCGATTTTGGCGGTCGCAGTGTCAAGCAACTTGTTCCCGTGATTCCCGAAACCTGATTTTCCGAAATTTCGATGCGCTCATAAGGCTGACTTTTCAACGCCCCTTTACTTCTATCAGGAATTTGGACTTCGCAATATCGTGAATCCTAATGCAAGGGACTCGGATCTTTTCCCCATGAAAACCCAAAATGGTCAACAGAGTTTGACTCTATGTCGATAGTGCACCACCTGTCCGCCTCGCTAACTCCTCTGGCCCCACACCATTCTCTTAGCCTTCGGGACTTCGCAGTTCGGGATATCGCGATTCCCGTTGCAAATTTTATGGGACTTTCACCTACGAAAACCCAATATAGGAATCCACGTGTAAATCCAATGGCCCTTGTGGCTTGGATCTACGGTTCTGATCCTCCTGAGCTTAGAACCTTTCGGGAATACTCTCCGTATCTCCCTTGCTCCTCCGTGAGATCTAACGGCCCACAGGACTTCGTGGATTCTCCACCGAGAATTTCGATCGTCCGTCTTTTTCCTTGAGAACTCGTCCTCCTACGGGCCCTCGTCACTATACCTTCCCTCAAACTTTCTAAGGTTCTTGGACGCTTTCCTTCCTTCGACCCCTTCTAAGGTCTGAATCCTTCTGAACTTTCTCCGACTTTGAGTCTTTCAAAAAAACCCCTACTCGCACTCCTTGCAGCGACCTTCAAACACTTTCGAGTGTTGAACTTCTTCGACTCTATGCACACCTACAGCAGCAGTCTCTCAATGCTTCGCTCAGATTCGCAACTCTGAGATTTCTCTCAGCCTGCACACTCCTTGCACGGCTCAAGTGTCTGACTACACCTCTTGTGTGAATGAGAACAAAATCTATCTCTCCTGAGCTTTCAGAGACAAACCTCTGAACACCTTGTCGACGCACTCCTTGCGGACAATTCAACTGCACTCCTTGCAGGAACTCTTTCTCAGGTAGAGAAACAATTGAAACTCATTCCTTTTCCCTTTCCTCTCAGATTTCAAACATTCAACAAGAAATCATTCATACATAGCATAAAAGAAAATGTACAGTAAAAAGAGTAAAATAACCATGAGCATAACATTTAGCATACATACACACAGAACCAACACAATGCCATGAATTTGAATCAAAAATTTCTCTATTAATTCAAATTTATGTACATGGGTGTTTACACACAACTCTCTGCTTCTCCTCTATGCTCTTCTTACTCTTCACCTCTATGTTACAATACACAAAAATGAGGGTGTCTATATCTCGTTTCCCTCTTGCGCTCTAAAACTGTCTAATCTAACATTCAATTCTATCTACCTGCATTTACTACTATAAATGCCTTCTACCTACTAAGGACGAGAGCGAATCGCTCATGGTCCGTTTTCATTATACAAGGGCGCTCCTTCTTAATGGATTCATTAATACTTTAATATATTTTCAAAATTAGTGTTGGGCACTTTTCCAGCTGTCCGTTGTCTCCGTGCTGGCTCGCTTGAGATGCTCCTGCATCATACTCCCTCGCTTGAAAATTTTCATGGGATCCTGTCCATGAGATCGTGTATGGTGTGTCCATGCTTCTGGATTTCTGCTTCGCTCTCCTAGCTGGCATCTTCAAATGGATGGCCTTTCCACTTGACCAAATACTCAAAATATTGCTTTCGCCTGGTCTTCTTGCTTACTATTTTGTCCAGTATGCACTCCATCAGCGGATTTTCTACAATTGGCATCTGCTTTATCTATTGGATCACTGGCTTCTCATTTCCTGTCCCTGTTTCTTCAGCCTTATATGGGTACAAATCTGAGATGTTGAATATCGGATAAATTTTGATCCCATCGGGTAATTCAATCGCGTATGCATTCGCCCCAAATTTCTTCAAGACCTTACATGGTCCGATTTTCTTCATCTTCAGCTTATTATATGTTCCTCTCGGGAACCTTTCCTTTCTTAAATGTGCCAGAACCAAATCACCAACCTCAAATCGAAGTTGTCTTCTGTACTGATCTACTCTGCGCTTATATTCCTGGCTCGAATTCTGCAAACGCTCCTTCACCTGGTTGTGAAGTTCCTTCATCGCCTCTGTGAAATCTTCTGCACTAGCGCTCCTAGTTGCATTATGTTCTAAATCCCTTAACTCAGAAATTCCTCTTGGCTGCATGCCATAGACAATCTGAAATGGACTCTGCCCTGTGCTTCTATTAACTAAGTCATTATAAGCAAATTCTGTCTGCGGTAATATGTTGTCCCACTGGTTGTGGTGTTCTGTCACCAGGCTTCTCAGCAAGTCTCCCAGACTTCTATTCACCACTTTTGTCTGTCCATCCGTCTGAGGATGATAAGCTGAACTAAATGACAAGTTAGTTCCCAACTTCTTCCATAAGGTCCTCCAAAAGTGTCCTATGAACTTTGTGTCTTGATCCGAAACTATGCTCCTTGGTAAGCCGTGAAGTCAAATGACTTCTTTGAAAAACAGTTTCGCAATGTGAGTTGCGTCACTGGTTTTCTGACATGGAATGAAGTGTGCCATCTTGGAAAATCTATCCACCACCACAAAGATTGAGTCAAATTATCTTTGTGTTCTTGGCAACCCCAATATGAAATCCATGATGATTGCATCCCATGGCCTCTCAGGTATTGGCAATGGTTGATAAAACCCTGCATTCTGTTTCCTTCCCTTCGAATGCTGGCAAATTCTACATCTGTCCACGAATCTCTTGACGTTTGCTCGCATTCCCGGCCAAAAATATGACTCATTCAATTTTTTGAATGTCTTGTCGTGACCAAAGTGTCCTGCCAATCCTCCACTGTGGTTCTCCTTCAGCAAATTCTCCCTCATGGAACATTTCAGAATACACAGTTGATTACCTTTAAACAGTAATCCTTCCTGGGTCATGTATTCTACCCATTGTCTACTATTTCTTAGAATTGGATTCTCAACTGCTTCATACACCTCCTTAAAATATTGATCATCTGCGTACATGTTCCTGAGATCATCAAAACCCAATGTTTTGACTTTGAACTCCCGCAATAGCAAACACTTCCTGCTCAAAGCATCAGCAACTTTGTTAGCAGTACCAAAAATATGTTTAATCACAAAAGTGAAATTATGCATATACTCAACCCATTTGACATGCCTTTGATTCAACTTTTCCTATTGAGTCACAAACTGTAGTGCATGATTGTCACTGTATAAGACAAATTCTTTTGGGATCAAGTAATGTCTCCATTTTTTCAATGCCTGGATAATAGCATAAAATTCCTTATCATAAGTGGAGTATTTCACTTTCGCTTCATTCAGATTCTCGCTGAAGTATGCTATCAGCTTGTCTTCCTGACTTAAGACTTCCCCTATTGCAAATCCACTTGCATCGCATTTCACCTTAAATGTCTTTTGGAAATCCGGCAACACCCGAACTGGTTGTTCCATAATCTTCCTCTTCAATAGATTAAAACTATTTTCAGCCTCTTATGTCCAGTGAAAAGACTTGTGTCTTTTCTTCACTGTATCCATCATCAGTGCACTAATTCCACTGAAAATTCTAATGAACTTCCGGTAGAAACTAGTCAATCCGTGAAAACTTCTCACCTCAAAAATATTCTTCGGTGATGGCCAATTCTTGATTACCTCCACCTTATCTGAATCCATCCTCAACTCATCTACAGAAATAACAAACCCCAAGTAAATGAGCTATGTCTTCATGAATGAGGATTTCTTCATGTTTATCAACAGCTTCTCCTGCTGTAATATCTGCATCACTGTAGCCAAATGCTTCATATGCTCTGCCACTGTTTTACTGAAAACCAATATGTCGTCTAAATACACAATGACAAATTTTCCGATGAACTCCCTCAGGACTTTGTTCATCAACCTCATGAAGGTACTTGGCGTGTTTGTTAAGCCAAATGACATAACAAGCCATTCATACAACCCTTCGTTCGTTTTGAATGTTGTCTTCCACTCATCACCTTCTCTCATGCGGATTTGATGATAACCGCTTTTCAAATCAATTTTTGAAAAGAATTTTGCTCCACTCAAGCAATCCATCAGATCATCCATTCTTGGCAATGGAAATCTGTACCTGGTGGTTATATTGTTAATTTCCCTCGAGTCAGTACACATCCTCCAGCCTCTGTCTTTCTTCGGACTGAGTACTATTGGAACAGCACACAGACTCAAGCTTTCTCTAACCAAACCTTTGTCCAACAACTCTTGGACTTGTCTTTTGACCTCGTCATTCTCTTTCGGCGTCAATCTGTACGCGGCTTTGTTTGGAAAACTAGCTCCTAGTATGAGATCAATATGATGACTCACACTTTTGATCAGTGGCAATGAATGAGGTAGTTCGTCCACTACTATGTCAGCGAACTCTTCTAGCAGTTCCTGAACCTCTTCTGGTAAATCGTCCACTCTTGTGTTAGTCAAAACAATCTTCGGTTTTCTGACCACAATGAATTGCAGATCCTCCTTCTTCTTAACCTCTGTAAGAAGTTCCTTCCTAGTCATGAGAAGTATAGTGTTACTTACTTCCGGCTTCACCTCCTTATCCTTGATTGGAAGCAACATGTGTGTCCTCCCACTCTTTTCTAGGGTGTATGTGTTCATTCTCCCATCATGAAGCATATTCCTATCATATTGCCATGGTCTACCCAGCAATATATGACAAACATCCATAGGAATAACATCACAGAGTATCTTATCATTATACCTTCCTATCTTAAATTCAACTAAACATTGTTTAGTGACAGTTACCTGATGTCCTTTTTGTAGCCACGAAACTCTGTATGGACTTGGATGATCAAACGTATCCAGCTCCATCTTTTCTACCATCTTCGTAGAAACGAGATTATCCATGCTACCACTATCCACAATGACCTTGCATACCCTGTCCTTGGTTTTGCAAGCAGTTCTGAAAAGTTTGGTTCTTTGGACTGAACTCTCCACCTCCTTCTCTAGTGTCAAAAGAACTTTTCGCATCATCAGCAATCTTCTGCCTTCAGCGTCTTCTGCCTCAACATCTCGCCTCTATTCTAGCGATATGGGTTTCTCCTCCTTCTCTCTTTTTATCTGGACACTCATAGGACTTGTGCCCATTCTTTCCACATGTGAAGCAGATTATTACTCCACCTCTTCCTCTTCCTCTACCTCTACCTCTAGTACGAGGAAAAGTATTATTGTTAGCATAATATCCCCTCTGTTCAGTATGTTTCCCTATCTGTTCAGCATATTTCCCTCGCTGTGAGGTTCCACCTCTTTCAGTTCGAGTCTGAGGTTTCTTCCAGTCCTCCTTGGGCTTATGATATTTATCCTGGGCAACTGATTTGCCTCTGGGCTGACTTCTGCCTCGGCCTCTTTCACCTTGCTTTCAGCTCAGCTTCTCTTCAGCTTTTAGATCCATCTGATAAGCATCTTCCACCATTCGGATGGTTACCATGCTCATCTCATCCTGGATGTCGTATCTCAGGCCATTCATGTATCTGGCAACTTTTACATCATCGCTCTCCTGATGACCTGCCCTGATGTTCAGCTTGTAGAATTCTTCAGTGTATTCTTTCACTGTCATCAACTTCTGTCTCAGGTTTTGCATTCTCCTGAACAGATTAATCTGGTAATCTCTGGGGATGAATTTCACCTTCATCTTCGCGATCATTCTGTCCTAGCTTTTGATCTTTTGCTTACCTTTGCAGCGTCTGTCAGCTTGTATTTCATCCCACCATAATGTTGCATGTCCCTTCAATCTTGTGACAGCATGCTTGACTTTCTTGTCCTCTTCGACATCTTCATAGTCAAAGTATGTGTCCAGAGCTCTAATCTAATCTAGAAGCTCCTCTACATCCAAGTTTCCTTCATAAACTAGAATGTCCATTTTCGCTCTTGCACCCATTCTTGCAATAGCTTTGATCAATCATTTGTTTGCTGCATCTTCAGCTGCAACTTCTTCTTCATGTTTAGCCTCAATTTCACTTTCGGAATCACTAAGATCCCCAACACTAACTGTGCATCTTTGTGTTGTCTCCATGTCCTCAAGTCTAGCGCGTAAATCACGCATTTCTTTTTCCATAGCTGGATCAGTCATCTGTCTACCTCTTCTTCTCGACATTTCCCTCTCCTCTGGTGGATCGGGTGTTTGTTTGTCCCTTCTCCTTGGCGGCATGGTGAATTCTCCTTTTCTCTACTACAGAAAGCAAAGAACCCTTTTGTGCTCTGATACCAAACCTGACGTAGCCCTCCTCAACCCTTGGGTCGGAAGGTCACGTACACACAAGATCTTCCTTTCTTCACTGGCCCAAAGAGCTTTCGAAAATGGCTCTTCTATTTCCCTTTCGGGAAATCTGCACCCACAATCAACTTCAAGAATTTTCCCCCTTGTACTTCGAGAGGTCGGACTTCGCACTTCCGCGAACCCGGTGGTCGAGCGCTTTGTCTCCAATCTCCGAAACCCAAAAACAATCAACGTTGACCCTTCCTCTTTCTCTTTCAGAATTTTCCTTATCGTGATTTCGGCGGTCGCGGTGTCAAGCAACTTGTTCCTGTGATTCCCGAAACCCGATTTTTCGAAATTCCGACGCGCTCACATGGTTGACTTTTCAACACCCCTTTAATTCTATCGGGACTTCGAACTTCGCAATATCGCGAATCCTAATGCAAGGGACTCGAATATTTTCCCCACGAAAACTCGAAATGGTCAACGAAGTTTGACTCCATGTCGATAGTGCGCCACCTGTCCACCTCGCTGACTCCTCTAGCCCCACATTGTTCTCTTAGCCTTCGGGACTTCGTGGTTTGGGATATCGTGATTCCCATTGCAAATTTTACAGGACTTTCACCTACAAAAACCCGATATAGGAATCCACGTGTAAATCCAACGGCCCTTGTGGCTTGGATCTACAATTCTGATCCTCTTGAGCTTAGAATCTTTCGGGAATACTCGTCATATCTCCCCTGCTCCTCCATGAGATCTAACGGCCCACGGGACTTCGCAGATTCTCCACCGAGAATTCCGATCGTCCATCTTTTTCCTTGAGAACTCGTCCTCCTGTGGTCCCTCATCATTATAACTTCCCTCAAACTTTCTAAGGTGCTTGGACGCTTTCCTTCCTTCGACCCCTTCGAAGGTCTGAATCCTTCTGAACTTTCTCCGACTTCGAGTCTTTCAGAAAAACCCCTGCTTGCACTCCTTGCAGCGACCTTCAAACACTTTCGAGTGTTGAACTTCTTCGAATCTGTGCACACCTGTAGTAGCAGTCTCTCAATGCTTCACTCAGATTCGCAACTCTGAGATTTCTCTCGACCTGTGCACTCCTTCCACGGCTCCTGCATCTGACTACACCTCTTGTGTGAATGAGAACAAAAACTATCTCTCCTGATATTTCAGAGACAAACCTCTGAACACCTTGTCGACGAACTCCTTGTGGACAATTCAACTGCACTCCTTGCAGGAACTCTTGCTCAGGTAGAGAAACAATTGAAACTCATTCCTTTTCCCTTTCCTCTCAGATTTCAAACATTCAACAAGAAATCATTCATGCATAGCATAAAAGAAAATGTACAGTAGAAAGAGTAAAATAACCATGAGCATAACATTTAGCATACATACACAGAGAACCAACACAACGCCATGAATTTGAATCAAAGATTTCTCTATTAATTCAAACTTTTGTACATGGGTGTTTACACACAACTCTCTGCTTCTCCTCTATGCTCTTCTTACTCTTCACCTCTATGTTACAATACACAAAAATGAGTGTGTCTATATCTCGTTTCCCTCTTGCTCTCTAAAACTGTCTAATCTAACATTCAATTCTATCTACCTACATTTACTACTATAAATGCCTTCTACCTACTAAGGACAAGAGTGAATCGCTCATGGTCCGTTTTCATTATACAAGGGCGCTCCTTCTTAATGGATTCATTAATACTTTAAGATATTTTAAAAATTTGTGTTGGGCGCTTTTCCAGCTATCCGTTGTCTCCGCGCTGGCTCGCTTGAGATGCTCCTGCATCACAACCCTAGATGCAAAAGTCTTACATGTCAAGTTATATTTTCAATGTTTATCTTTAGCTATACTATAATATGAAGATCGTTGGCCTAACGTTTCCTTCTCCCTCGATGGAGTGTAGGTACAACCAAATATGTATCTATCAGACCTATCATCTAACTCAAGTGATGAAATTTTGAGAGGGACAAGGGAAAACATATCCAACACATGTTACAAGGCAAAATCAACTAGAGGTGAAAAGGTCATAAGAAATTTTGGTAGGCGCATGAAATTCTTTCTTGTTGAAGGAGGATCATGCTCTTATGACGATGAGAGCATAGGTGACATCGAGGTTCCCTTGAGGTACAACCACCTATTGAAACAGTGGGTACCTAAGGAACTGCCCGAGTTGGACACTGACTTTTGTGTTAATGAGAGGATGTATCGCATTGCTCCGTCATCCATCCATGGTCTTGGTTTATTCTCCATGGACAGCATAAAGGTAAAATACGGCGAATTAGTTGAATTGTTTTAGTATGTTGAACCATGTTACACTTATGGAGTATGGTTGAGGCTGGTCCAATATATGCCTAGTATGCGGAGATACACACTTGCCGCAAATTATATACAGTTGAAAGACAATAATAGGCATAAAGGAGAGACTATGTATATTTATGTAAGGCCAAAGGAATCATGGAATATTGCAGGTCTTATAAATAGTACAAGGCCTCGAACGACAAGAAAGGAACTCAATTTCATTTTTGAGGAGCGTGAAGGTAATAGGATATTTGTATGTGAGGTGAAAACAATAATGACAGGCGAAGAGTTGTTGGTCAATTACAATCTAAATCAAGTCGACCCAAGAACGTCTTCTTTTGCTATGGTACAAAACCCATTATACCCAAACTTAAAAAGGGATTACTTAATTTGTGAATGTTTCATTTGTGACAAAATTTTATTTTATTTTTGAAATATTTTACTTTTAGGCATATTTTGCATTCCTCTACACTTATCCCTCTAACATCAAGTGTTCTTGTATATTCTCACAAGCATAGCACGACCTAAAAATTTTCAGTCAACATTTACAATCTTGGGTTACCTCATTCCATCCCTCTCTTATCTTACCTACAGTTGTCCAACCATAATATCACCAATTCATGGATAGAATGAAGCATGTGCCTCTTATGTTAACTTTGAACAACTACAATGGAATCTAAAATATATTTTAGAGGGAACATTATAAATCATTTGAAAGGTTTTTATGTTATCTAAAATGGGGTGTTAGAATATTTTTTCCTAGTTTGGGAGATATAATCACTAGAAGCAACAAAACTCTATAACACGGTGATGCTACCTCTCTCTTGAGTTTCAAMATGTATTTTCTTTCTCCATGGGCCATCTTCCATATTTGAMCTTCAYGARGTTATCCCATATTKCTTGGKATTTGTATTGCACCCTTGAATCTGTTATGCACATCCTTTCTAATGGTTTGGGCTTCAAGCCATCCTTTGGCCCCATTCAAATCATCTTGGAAAAACTTTCGACCCACTTTGCCTCATTTGTTGCAACACCCAAAAGGCTCCTTTCCATTACATCCAAGGAACATGGGAATTTAATACAATGTTATAAACCACAACATTCAGTTCAAGTCGAGGATCTCAATGTAGAAATTCCACATTATTAGCTTGGAAGAACACACATCACATGAAAGGCATCCAATGCTTCTACCAACCTCCTCACCTTTCAAAGAACATAAATCAATGTTGTATATACATACCTCCATTGCAAGCCCTTATGTTTCACTATATGGCTTGGAAATATTCATTTGATAGAGCCAACTTATCACTTGTTCTCATGGAAACTACCTTACTACATCCTTGTTGAATTCTCTGATTCTCGGATCTGATAGTTATTGTTTTATAATTTCGTTTCAAGCCATAGTTATCATAGAATAACTATACACTGAGAATATAAACTATTACAATGTAACAGAAATAAAAAGATCTAGAAATATTAACCATGCACAGTAGACACAAGAACACAAGAATTTATCCTAGGAAAACCAAAACCAACCTTGGAAGAAAACCCAACAACATTTCTTATAGAAGAATCAATTCAAGAGTTTACAAGTTTATCACCATCAAAATAGACCAAGAGATATCAAAGAGTCACCTCCCCAACCTAGCGCAACTCCCAAGAAGTAGCGCACAAGATAGAATACCAAGAACTTCAAGTTGCAGTGAATTTTACCCCGAATTTTACAAAACCCATTATACCCAAACTTAAAAAGGGATTACTTAATTTGTGAATGTTTCATTTGTGAAGAAATTTTATTTTATTTTTGAATGTTCCATTTGCAAATTTGTGCTCGATGTTTCATTTTCAAATATTTGCTAATTTGCATGTGTGAATGTTTCATCTAATAATATTTTCCAATATTCCATTAGTTCATATATATTTTTTTCAATATTTCTTGCACGTACTAACATTCGTCTTGAAATTCTTCCAGAGTGGTGATCGGGGCAAAGGCCTTGAGCATGGAAAAGGCGTTGATAGGGGCAAAGGCCCCATTCCTAGCACCACATTGACCGAAAACAATGAATATATAAGTGATGAAGAGATATTTGATTCTAGAGACCCCTTGTAGACAATAGAATTGTCCCTAAGAAAGGCCAATAGGGAATTCTGGGATTTAGTCCCTGTTGGGCCGAAAACTGCTGAGGATTTCCAAAGGATAGTTGAATTACATGTTAAGATAGCAAATTATGGGGTAATTCGTGTCATCTAACAATATCAATTTTTGGTTTTAAATTTTGTAATTTGATATATGTAATTAACACATATTTCTCATTGTAGAATTTGTGAGATCAATGAGAGGGGAAGGGGAAGGTCCTGGTAGCATCAACGGGACTACAACAGCGAACCCGCATGGCCACATAGCCACCAGGATATTTTCCACCCCAAGTGTGTCGCCTGAGACCGATTCTATGGCTTCTAGGGGTGATGCCACGCCCCCACGGCACACGCCAGATCGTGCAAGTGGTGATCATGATCATGGAACTGATCACTCTTCCATTGATTGTTACCCTGGTGCTACACGTATCCAAAGCATAGGAACAATCGTGATATAATTTTTGGTCGACCAAGACATGGTTCCTCTAAAAATAGTACATCTACCAAGTATTTAATATATGTCTTTATAGAGATTCATGTTATATAATTGTTTAAACAATCACATATCGATGAGATTTAAATTACTAATGATGTCAATGTTTTACAGGAAACAATGTGTTCTACAATAGTTTGCATGACTATGCATTAGAACTTTTTGGACCGACCATTCGACTACGATGGAATCGACAAGATTTCAAACTGAAAAGCCTTCTTATCTCCAGACTGGTTGGCGAGTTTGGTGACTCGTTCAATAAGCCAGAAGTCCTAAAAAGGACCAGCAAGCATTTGAAACATGTTAGAGAGGCGTATAGGAATAAATTAGTACAGGTCCCCAAGTGTGAACGCCCTTTGGTTGTCCCCGAGAGGGAGTGGAAAGAAATTATCCTCGATGCAAGAGAATTAGCGATGAAAGCATAAGAGAAGAAACCACCTGGCCTTGGAAGGTAAGAGGTGTTTTCAATTTACTATGATGGTCTTTTGTTTACTTTATGAGGAAAATAATCAATATCTAACATATTTCAAAATATTGTGTAGACTCCAAGACACTTCCAAGGCAACAAAGGCAAGACAAGACAAACACGGCCAACATAAACTGGGCCAAGGTGGTTACGGGAGATTGAAAGCACGGGTTGTAAGTGCCTAAACATTTTACTTTTTTTTTATCATCGTCACTAAATATGTAATCCATTGCAGCTAGTGACTAATGATTTTGATATTTCTCAATGCAGGGGGATTTGTTCAACGACCAAGCCACAGAAGAAGATCTAAAGGTCAGGTTCACGCAGGGTTTTGATGGCGTGGTGGCGTGACAAAGAAGCTTGGGGCAATCGCCATGTGTCTCTCTGGAGGACATGGTAAATAAAATGAAATTAAAAACTTGTCGATTAGTTTTTACTCATTGATTACTTGTAATGTAAAATATATTTTTTATTCATTTGAAATGTAAAATAATGTGTGTCTTTTCCATATTCGTGGGAGAGTAACAATGCTACCAATGCTCCTAATGTACCCGATGAACCACATACCGACCCCCATATTGATTCAAGCATTATTGCCGAAGGACCATTGCATAGTGGTATGTGTGCATTTTTAATGTTTTTCCATTTTTCAATGAGTATTAATATTTAGGGTATATTTTGTACTAAATACTTATATTGTTTCATATGGCAGAGTGTGTAGATGTCGATCGAGAGCGGAGATCAACAAGCACAGAAACAATAATGCGGCCACCAACTAATGTTTCTACTGCACCGACCAATCCAGGTATAAAACATTGTAATTAAATCTGTATTAATTAAATTGCCCTAGGAATAGTGAATAACAATATCACTTGAATTTTATTTTATTTTGTAGCAGTGGATGCCCATGCGCATCCTCAACCTCCACGCCAAAATACTAGAAGTTCATCATGGCGTGAGGTGTTGAGTATTGATGATGCAACACTTCAAGAAGGCCCAATAACTATGGGGGATTAGTTAAATGATGATGATGATGACTTAATTTTTGCTTTCATGGATACCAGGAAGAAGAAGAAGAAGAAAAAAAAATGATTGGACATTTTATTATTAATATAAATCCAATATATTTCTGGTCCAATCTAATGTATTTTGTTTTCCTAAATGTCATGAATGTTATTTGCTTTCATGTTTTTTGTTTTAGCACATGGTGATGAATGTTTTATGCTTACATTTAATGTTACTGTCATTTCTAATTATAGTTGTAAAATCTAGATAGATTGGGTATGGGGAAATGAGAGTGATGTGAGAGGGGGGGAGGGGTCAAAAGAGCTTCCACCTTCACATGGTTGGTCCTGTTCAGTAGAGAATAATTTATTCTCGAAATGAATAGAAGCTCATTCAGGTATTCGTCTTTAGTCATTAATTTGTAGAGGTTGTTACATCTTTAATTACTATTCTGAAATATAATTAAGTCATGTGATGAATCACGGGATGGAGAGGAGAAACATTGGAGGCACCCCATCACTCAAAGGTATAGATCTTGTTAAGTATTGGTTTAAGGTGATATAATTACATATATGTTAGTCATTCTTAATATTAAATAATAATAAGTCCCCGAGGTGTAGGACAGTCGGTGACGGAGTGTGTTGTTAAGCCACTCCGTGATGTTAAAGTCACCGGTTCGAAACCTGCGGGGACAAAAATCCAACCATGTTAAGGGTTGGTGTGGCTCAGGCCGGGTGCGATCCCCG
>ML780532.1:81090-105669 GCA_009831015.1 Picea engelmannii | reverse complement strand
AACTTCTTATTTATATTTTATAGGTGGAAATGAAGTACATATTTGAACTAGTGTAAATATTTATTAATGGACATAGCAATCGACATTTTCTTTGAATGATTTGATGGGAGGAATTTAACATGTGTATAGGGATATGTGTTATTAATGGACCATAACCAAGATATTAAATGCAAATCATGTAGATAAGCTTGTCGCAGTTTCTCACAGACTTAAAATGCAAATTTCAATTAGTGTTTTGACTTATACATTTGCAAATATCAACCTTGATTTGATTCTAACCTCAAAGTGTAACCTTCTGAAACTTGTCACTATTGATTATATAAGTGCAAGTTGTAGTTATTTTTGTTGCAATTTTTTTATATTTTTGTTTATATATTTACGTATATATTATTATCATTCCCAACCCAACATCCCTGAAAAAAAAAAATGTACTCAATCTATTGTAAACAATCATTCCCCATTTTCCAATTTCAAAAACACCCACAACATACTTACTCACTAGTTTCCATAAACATGAGTTACAAATCCATTTATCTTCTTAAAAATTTTAAACAAGTTGCAATGCATAACATCAATTCACACCTATCACATAAAAAAAACTATAATAACAATCCATAAAAAAAAAATTAGAAAATGTAATTCCACTTTTATATCATATTTTACCATATAAATATATAGATAGGTAAATATAAACTAGCATGTTTGTTATTGTGTCAAGATACTAAAAAATTCATCTTACATTAAAACAACGTATACTTAAAATACAACCAACAACTCATATCTTCACATTTCACATTAAAAAAATGACAAAGTGTTTAACATACTTTGGTTTATTGGCATATTCTAGTAGCATACTTTGGTGTATGTTTCATAAAAAGACCTATTCATTCACAATTAAATATTCCGGTAGTGGACTTCGATGCATATCCATGTATGTATGCTTCCCAACAAGGAGTGTTTCACTTTTATCCCCTTAACTCGCCTTCTAAAATTACCTTAAAGAAGAATTGTGACCCCAAGATGAATTCTTAGCCAAAGGCATGTTTATGTCCCTGATTTTACAAGGGTGCTAGAAAATTCTATCATCAATCCATGCACTTTCCTATCAACATTTTATTATTAATCTTTACGCTTTCCTATCTACATCTTCATTTTCCTATTTGAAGGGACTAGATATGAAATTAACAATGTTATTTGTTTGTATGCCTTTGTATTAATGTTTACGCTTTCCTATTTACATGTTTTTTTAATCAATTTTCCTATTTGAAGGGATTTGATCCGAAATTAACAGTGTTCTTTGTTTATATGCCTTTCTCTAAAATTGACGAATGTACCATAAATTTAGTTCATATGATTTATAAGATTAATGGTCACCAATTCATTTGTAACAACCAAGAAGAGGCTCTTTAGCATGTCCCTTTCTCTATTCCTCACCTTTAGAAATATTTCTAGCATCTCCTCTATCATAAAAAAATATGGTTTTGTTTCCATTAAGAGACATGAGCTTCTTGAAGCCCTCTAAAATTGACATAGAGTCTTCTGGTGCACCCTTTTACCTAGATAGGTTTCCCTCCCACAAGATATATATCAGTAATTTATTTTATCCCTTGCTCCATCCATTTATCATGTTCCTATACAATACTCAATCCAAATTTCCCATAACCCTTCCTCTCCATCCCTTTATCATGTTCCTATACAATCCTCAATCTAAATTTCTCACAGCCCTACCTCATATCATATATTTTCTTTTGAAGACATCAAGAGAGTTGTTCACATGATCAATAACAATAGAGTTACATATGAGGAAAACCTACAAATTGAGTCCCTCAAACATGGTATTCACTCTATCAACTTACATATTGTCAATTTGTTTGATTTATTGCATTGTTTGATCAAGTTCTCCTTTCACATGGTTCCACGATATCATCCACCCCATTTTGAAATCAAGGTTTAGTTAAGATCCTACAATTACATGACCATCATGATTGGACACACTTAAAAACCTATTATCAAATTTAGTTAAGATCCTGTGTGAATGGCATAATTTTTTATTTTTTTTAAACCCAACATTGGTCGCTTTAGCGACTAACATGTTCATCGCTAGTATTGTCAATTGGTCGCAAACATCAATGTGTTAGTCACTAGAGAGACCAACGTGTTAGTCGTTTGTATTGTCATTTGGTCGCAAACTAGGTCACTTGGTCATTCTAGCGACTAATTGATCCTCCTTCGTTTGACCCTTTTAACTGATGGTTTGATCGATCTAATGTCTAATATTCATCGTTCTACCGACTCATAGTGGTTTATTGACTAATTTTGTCAGGGTTGGGGTTGCCTTGGTCACTCTTGCGACTAATATTAGTCGTTCGACCGACTAACATTCATCACTAGCCGAACTTTTCCCTATTGTGAATAGGCTTATTTTCTCGGTCGCTAGACCGGCGAAGATCCATGTGTGGCCGCTAGACCGACGAATGAATTTCGACAAAAAAAAAATCATCTTGGTCGCAAAAACGACTCTATGCCGACGAAAATTCGTCTCTACTTCATCGCAAAAACGTTCAAATTTAATAGTGTTGGTCTTCCTTTCCATAGCTCGTAGGAAGTTTTATCAGTGTTGTTTTTGAGCATTATTATGTTTTGAATGTGAACTGATGTATGCATTTCCTATGTCCAAAATATATCTATCAATTTAGAATCCATTAGCATTGTTTGAGTCGTTTCTTGTACTATCATGTTCTTTCTTTCAACAACTCCATTATGTTGAGGTGTCCTAGCAACTGAGAATTGTCTTTTTATTCCATGACTGCTACAGTGGTCCATAAATTCCTTTAAAATGAACTCTCCTCCATTATCAGATCTCAAACATTTGATTCTTGAATCCATCTCATTTTCAACCATTTCCTTGTAGATCTTGAAGTTTTCAAAAGCTTATAACTTGTTCTTGAGAAAGAAAACTGCAGTCATTCTTGTATAATCATCAAATAATAACATAAAGTATTTTTCACATTTTAAGCCCTTTATTGTAGTTGGTCCAAATAGATCGGTGTGCACAATTTCTAGTGGTCTTGTTGTTGAATATTCATTTGATTTGAACCTGGTCTTTATTTGCTTTCCTTGTTGACAATGCTTGTGTAAAGTGTTGGTTGGTTTCGTGATCTGGGGCATTTCTCTGACTACTTCTCTTTTGTTGACTTTGACAAGGTTATCAAAATGCATGTGACCCATTCTTCTATGCCATAGCCAACTTTCATCTTCCTTTCCTAGACAACAATTTTCATTTCCAATTTCACTTAACACATATATGTTGTTTGAAGTTATTGCAGCTGTACCGGCCAATTTCCCTGAATCTTCTTTTCTTATCTCACACTTTTCTGAATCAAAAGTAACTTTATGACCTTGGTCACACATTTGACTCACACTTAGAAGATTATGTTTCATATCTTCTACCAGTATAGCATTTTGTACCTTTTCATTCTTGTTCTCAATTCGGACTGTGCCTTCTCCAATGATTTTGGATGAATTATCATTTCCAAAGGAGATTGATCCATTTTTTTATTTTCGTAATGTAAGAAATTTGTCTTTATCACCTCTCATGTGTTTTGAACATCCATTGTCAACATACCAACTGTGTTTCTTCTGCTTAGCTTGTAGAGCGACTGTGCATTCTTCATTGTTATATTGATCTTGTTTTCTTATACATGTTGTTTTATGAGGTTCTTGTCTGTACCTGTTGTTATTCTATTGAGGTTCTTTATGAGGGACTGTCATTCTGCAATCTTTGGCCATGTGTCCAAAATTGTTACATTTGTAACATTCCACTTCAGTGCTCAAAGATTCAAACATGTTGTAACTTCTTCTTTGTGTGTCACCATGTCTCCTTGAATAATCTATTTGTGTATAACTCTCAAAGTTGTTATTGTTCATGTTGTTAACTCTGCAATTCACAGCTTTATGTCCAAAATTATTACATGCATAACATAAACCAAAAAATATAGTTTGATACATGGGAGTTGAAGATATTCTGAAAAGAGGTGCTCTTATGAATCCTTCTTTTTCTTGAGGCCTATCTGTCTGTTATTGATTCTGAAATCTGAATCTTCTTGGTGGAGGAGTGTCCATGTAATCTTCCTTGTATATCTTCCTATCCTCTTTGATTGTTTCTGCATAGCGCTTTGGATTTGTTTCTTGCTCTGTTGTTTTGGAGCTTGATCCATTTTCTGTCTAATTGTATCCAATTCTGGACTTGTCAAGATGAAATTTTTTATTGATGATAATGTCATCCAGAACTTTTGAGCTATTCTGCATATTTTTCTTTTGAATATCATTTCTTAGTGTGACAACCTCTGCTTCCAAGTTTCCAATGATCTTGTCATTTTCTTCTAGTTGTTCTTTGAGTGCTTCTTCAATTCTTTTATCTTCTTCTATTTGAACCTTCAATTTTGTGATCATTTGTTCTAGTTCTCGAGTGTCATTTTTCTTGTCTAGTTATACTTGTAGTTTTTTGTTTTTCTTCTTTTCTCTTCTGATAACTTCTATGGCACACATTAATTCTTCTCGATAGTCAACTTCTGCCTCTTCACATTCTTCTTCGGCTTCTTCATATTCTTCTTTGGAGTCTTCTTTGTCAGAGTCTTTTACTGCCATGAATAGAACTCTTCATGTCTCATTGCCACTGACTTCATCTTCATCTGATGATGAGATGTCTTCTTTGGTATATAAGCTTTTCTTGAAAATTTTCTTTGTAGTTTTTTTGCCTTTATATGTGTATTTTCCTTTTGAGTAACCTTCATCGTTTCTTTTTTTCTTATGAGGACATTTGTTAGCAAAATGACCAATACCATCACAATTAAAACAAAATAAAGGAAGCGTTGGGTATGTGTTATATTCTTTGCATGTGTGTGTGGGGGGGCGCGTCAGAAACGACAACTGTGTCTGACGATCCCTTCACCTAGAGCTCTATTGTGTGCGCTGGGTGCTTTCCTAGGGGGTTCCCAGGGGGGGCAGGTATGCCCCCCCTTAGTTACGCGCAGTGTTCGGCAACGGGTGGTAACCCGGGGCTGAAGGGGTTCGGGGCAGTGCCCCGAAATTATTTTTGGACGGTTTTTGCTATTTTTAGCGGATTTTGGTATTTTTAGCAGATTTGTAAATTAATCTCAGATTAAGGGATTAGGGTTTTGGTATCTACAGAATACCTAAAAACATTGTATATATTGTATGGCGAATGGTGAAATTTGATATAATGAAAATAAGAAAGGTTTTCTCGGTTGAGGGTTTCTAGTATAAAATCTCTGTGTACTGTGTATGAGTCATTGATTAATTTTTGTATTGCTTAAGCATCTATATGCATTGCTTTACTTCCCAGGTTTAAAACTTACAGGAAGCTTACCTCTATACCTACCGTTGGTTCCCTTGTTCAGTCTTTTGACGAAGCTGGCCTCTTCTTCATCATCTTTTGAGACGTCACTGTTTTTGCTATATTCTTCTTGTTCCTCTTTCTTTTGCTTTGATCTTTTGGATGTCTTGAAGGCTACTTCTTTTACATCTGGATTTTCCTGCTCAGTTCTTATTTCATATGCTGTGAAGATTCCATGCAGTTCGTCCATGTTTATTGAGTCCAGATCCAATCTTTCTTCTAGTGCTGATATCTTAGAGTTGAATCTCATAGGAAGAGATCTTAGTATCTTTTGAACAATTACAGATTCTTCAATTTCTTCTCCCAGTCCTATGATTGCATTCATTGTTTCATCGACTTGTAAGAAGTAAGCTGTGATATCTTCATCTTCCTTCATTTTTAATTGTTCGAACTGACCTCTATAAGTCTGAAGCTTTGCTTCTTTGACTTTTGTGTCTCCTTCAGAAATATTTTGAAGCTTGTCTCAAATCTCTTTAGCGGATTTACAGTGTGCAACTTTGGTGAATATCATATCACTGAGACCATTCAAAAGTGAATTTATGCCTTTGGAATTATTCTCACCGATTTTTATTGCTTTGTCATTTGTTGGTGGAACTGTTGGTGTTGTGTATCCATCTACAATTGATTACCAAACTTAAAATCTTTGTGCCTGTATATATGTCAGCATCTTTATGCTCCAAAAAGCATGTTTTTGTCCATCAAATTGTGGTATTCCATTTTTATATGAGTTGGTACTCTCCATGATCTACCTTTCAGTGGTTAAATTGATTTCTGAAGAAACTTGCTCTGATACCAATTGTTAGATTACTAAGAGGGGGGGTGAATCAATGATAGAGCAATTTAATCATTTTTAACCATATAATCCAAGTGTTATATCAATGAAGCATTATCATCAAATAATTGTATAGTAAATAAGCAATGAACAAATGAACAAACATACACATACACAATACATAAGTGTTTTACGTGGAAACTCAAATCGGGAGAAAACCACAGAATGTTTTTTCTTATATGTCTTAAAGAATTACATTCATTGGAAGCACCAACTTCCTTTGTTTTCCAGTTGCAACTGGAAGGAGGCTCCAACCCCTTTGTTTCTCAGGCTACAACATGAGGGAATCTCCAACTCCCCAATTCTCTGGCTACAACCAGAAGGAGGCTACAACCCCCTATGTTCTCCGGCTACAACCGGAAGGTGGCTACAACCACCTGTCATTGCCCCGTCTTACCACCCTGAAGTAGAAGTAGAAGTAGAATGATAGAACCACTATCAACCTGTCACTATGAGATATACCGCTCTAAACCTGTACCAATAAATCTAAACCATGCATCAATCTATAATCAACATGTACCATAAACAAGTGCATCAATCATGCACCAACTTGTACCAAATAACCTATAATCAACCTGTACCATAAACAAGTGCATCCAACCATGTACCAAGTATGTACCAATAATGTGTCAACTAATCATCAACTATGACTCATCAATATGTACCAACATTATCAACTATACACCTCATGTATGTGCCAACTCATCAACTACTTGTCTCAACCATGTACTTAACATGTACCTCAACCAAAAACCCTCATCAATTTCATCATCCAAATTCGATTTGTAGCTCTGTAATAGATCTGGTGTATATGATCACATTCCTGCAAACCTTACTTAACTTCAACAACAAGAGACTAGCATTTTCATCAAATTTTTCTTTAGTCTCACATGCTTAGTTTTGGATTAGTCAACAGCCCTAACTTGAAGTAATCATAATTTTGTACCTGTAATATATAAAGATCTGAAACTGATACACAATGTTCTTCAGTGTGTTTTATGCAATTCCTTCAGGTGTCACTACTTTGAACCTCTCAAAAAATGAGTTATAGGAAAAATGGCATACCTTGCTGAAATCTGGTTTATTCTAGAGAGCGACATTGTAGAGCATGCCCCGCACAGAATATTTGTTGAATTGATCTGAAATTGTTACACAACATACTACAGACTGTACCCTAACCAACACATTTGGTTTCACTTAATTTGGATCTGTTATGAATAAGTTATGACGTTTTTACCCGAAACACTTGATTTTGACTAGTTTCGGGACTAGCCACAAACCCTATTTTCCACGGAGTGTAACTCCAAAAATACAATGACCCACAAGCTAAATTTTTTAGTACAGATACTTGGATATGTTTTCTCAATGGCATAGAAATTTCACAGTCTGAATCATTATAAAAAAAAAAATATGGTGAAAATGGTGAGATGTCATGTAAATAACATACCTTAGAAAGCACTATCAAAAGAATTTATCCTTTCTTGCATTTCAGTGTTTTTTTCTTCACCTCCCCTCAGAATTTCGGCTTAGATATCCTTGGTTACCTCGGACACCTATAGATATTTAATATGCTCAAGTGTGATTAAAATGAGAAAGCCTTGCCTCTTATTTATACTCTCCAAGTAGCTTCCTTAAAAACATTTTCTAGGTCACTTGGCCCCACTTTCCTTATTTTAGGGTTAACCCAATTCTATTTTCTCCATTAAATTTATTATTGAAATAATGTATTCACTTTGAATTATAATACACTCATTACTTCACTTTATTATTTACCTTTTAAAATCTCTTAAACCACTTTGACTTTTTGGGGCTTCTAGATGACATATGAGGGTCATCCAACTTCGTAAGGCTGTAACTTTCAAACCATGAGGAGTTATGTGACGTTTCACATACCACCAAAAATGGAATGACATGTTCTATCCATATAGAATAGTATTATCTGAAAATATACCATAACTCATACCGTTATCCATCAAACAAACTTGGGTCCATTACCCAAACCTGGGGTCTCCAACTTCTCACAGCCATAACTCTCTAGCCGTGAGGAGTTATGTGATGTTCCACATACCACCGGAAATGGAATGACAAGCACTATCCATCTAGGATAGTTTACCTGACAAATTCATTGTCCTTCATCTCATTATTCCACAATTAAGCATGGGTTCTCTTGCTCCGCAAAGTGTATTCCTGTGAGGGCTTTCACCATAAGGGGACCACTTTGGGGTTCATCCATCTTTAATTCTTATCAACCATGACAAGACAATAATGAGTCATCTTTACATCAAACAATATTGGGTCCATTACCCAAACCTTTGTGCTCCGGGGCTTTCTTCAAGGGTTGACATCAATGACAACCAACCTTAATCAACAAATATATCATTAAATGACCAATATCTTTGTATGCTTCCCTACACAAATAATAAAGAATCGGACCACTTTTATCCCTTTTTTGGATCATATCCCATGTCAAAACCATATTTTTAAACACCAAACATAAGAAAACCTTGGTCATTTTACGGGCTTTTATCCTCCAAAATTTTGACCATAGCTAGGCTTGTTCTTATTCATCCTCTGAAATCAATACTTTGTATCCAGGTCTAACATAATAAACCCCTAATCCCTTCTCTTGTGCATATGTCAATGTGTCAACCTCATCCAATGTTTTAAAACTCAAACTCATACTTGAAATCAGTCGAGGATCAACTTGGACTCGGATTGACTCAGCCCGATCTGATTTCAATGGCTTGGTTTACAAAAAATACATAAAAATAATTAAATTTGAGTGAAAAAAGTATTAAATAGTCCAAACCATTCGAGACAAAATATGCAAAGTTTTCTCATCTATACACCATGTAAAGGTGAATATATCAAAATGGCACCGAGTGCAGTACATATCAGTGACAAAATTCATAATCAATGAGGCTCTAAGTGGCCTCCAGAGTCCAAAAAACATGCTACATAGTACAAGTTATTGGCCTACTACATAGTACATAGTACAAATCATTGATGGGCTATAGCCTTCTCACTAAGATTCCAAATCCACTACACACAACCCTAAACAATTGTTAAACTAGCACCAAGCTCAAGCCCCACACTAGTCTTCAAGATTTTAGCGCCTGCTCCAAAATTCTAAATACTCACAAATGTTCGCAAATGCTCAATGAGAGAAATGTGAGGAAAATAGAGGGGTGGGTTTAGTGATTAGGTTTTTTTTTTAATTAAAAATAATAATTTTTAAGTTTTGAGTCTGAGTGGGGGGGTATTGTATCTACTCAGCAGAGTAGGTACAAGCTCAACCGGGTAGGGTCGGTTTGGTACCAAACCGACAAGTCACGCTCTTACTTGGCCTATTCAACGCCAAACTGGCTCACCGAACCGAGCCAACCGCCAAATCGCTCTGGTCACCAATCAACTCAACCAAATTCACTGAGTTCGGGTCAACTCGGACCAAGTTTTACAACACAAGCCTCGTCCTTAATTCTAATGTGACCCTTTCTTAACTCTACTATCATTAAATTCCACCTAAATTTCATTTGCCCTTCTAACTCCAATATTGGTCAAGTCATTCTCCATCCTTGAGACCGAATAATAATAGTGATAATATTTTCAATTTGATTTAAATGAAACAAACATTGACCTTGCAAAAACCTTATGTCTTTTAGAGGTAATATAATTGCATTCCCACAACCCAAAATTGAATATACTCCCAATCTTACCTGATTCTCACTATCGACCCTCCATGATAAAATATTTCCAATAATGGGAAATGCTAGAACTAAATCCTTCCACTAATTAGACACATTATTTATGCTCTTCCTGGGATCCTTGATCCAATGCATGAATTATCCAAGAGATATATACTTATACTCAATAAATCTCTTCCATAGACCACCTCTAGTCGACATAATCCACAATTTTTGCAGCAATTGATTTCCCAAATAGATGTATGTGCTTTAAAGCCCACCTGCACATATCCTTTGGCTTAGCAATATCCAATTATTTAGTTAGATGAATTCCATGTGAATCCTTTCTGCTTCATAAGAAATTGAAACATATTTTTCTAAACCTTTCGAGTGTTCCCTTTGGAATGAATGTCAATATATAGGGATTACTTCCATAACTGGATTTTAACCCATGTTAATCTTCCCCCACTAAAATCCATATGTTACAATGACACTGTATTGTCACTCTAATCATAAAATTATTGCATAAAAAAATTATCTTACTAACATCAATATTATTCAAAGCAAAATTTAATCCTGAAAATAAATTCATGTAGGATGAATCAATCATTTTTCAATGTGACAATTTTGTTTGAATCTTCCAACATCTTATCATCTTGTTTCCTCAACCCAATACATTATAAAAAAAAGTACAACAACAAAGTGAAGAGTTTACAAAATAAACACACATTTAAGACAAATGAAGAATGTGTTGAATATGGATGCATTTTGGACTAAGTGACAATCTACATCAACACTCAACACTCCTTAAAAGGCAAGGTTTATAATACACCTAGAGTATATTACCACTCATATTATACAACATCCATATAAAGGAAAAGTGAATATTTATTACTAACCATTGTAATTATGATAAGTTGATTGCCTTACCACATATCAGTTATCATATGTATTTACACGATAATTATATCATCGTATGTCAATGTAATATCATGTGTTTTATAAACATATTTTAATATCATATATATTTCATAGATAATTATATTATCTGATATTAATTTAATATCGTATGTCAATTTAGATGTCAATGTAATATCATGTGTTTTATAAACATATTTTAATATCATATATATTTAATGTAGGTAATTATATTATTTGATATTAATTTTGTATTTTTTATCATACCAATCTTTGGTATGATAAAGAATGTAAAATTGTTAGGAAAGTTATTAGGGATGCTTTTAATGATCCCTTAAAACTTGATAAGATCAATACGTACAAAGCCCTAATTAAAAGGAAAAAAAAAATACTATATCAATAAAATGCAAGAGCAACTTTCACAACTATACAAGTTGGATCCTAAGAAGTTCTGGAGCCAAATTCTAAAATGCAATACTAAAGAAAATAATAGGATTCCCTTAACAGACTGGAATTCCTACCTTAAAAGTCTTTACAAGTTCCCTAATGCCATGGACACCATTCCTACTGTTCCTACAAAGAAAGAAAATTTTTCTTTAGATGCATAGAGTTCGGGGTTAAACGGCTCGCAAATGGGAAATCTAAGGACATTGAAGGCTACCAAGCTGAAATTTTTAAAATCGGAGGGCCAATCCTTATCACTCACATACACAAGCTCTTCAATTTAGCAGTCAAACAGGGCTTCCCTAAACCCTGGACGCAAAGTCTCATTGTTCCTATTTTTAAAAATGGGGATAAAACATTCCCTCTAATTATAGGACCATTATGATTAGCCCGATTTTAACCAAACTTTATGGAATTATTTTGGAAAAGAAGATTAGCATTTGGCTAGAAAGTCACGGTAAAAGAGCTAAAGGCCAGACCAGGTTTAGGAGATATCATTCAACTATGGACCATCTTGCTACTTTTAGAATCATTGCAGAGGAGTTTCGCAATACCAAAACCAATCTTTTTTGTTGTTTTGTTGACTTTAGAAAAGCTTTTGACATGGTTCCTAGGAAAAACCTTTGAAATAGGCTGGAAGATATAAAAGTGTGTCTCGAGTTGAGGGTTGTTGCAATAAGGATGTATGAGAACGTTATTGCTAAGTTTAAAAACACTGAGAACTGGTCAAAAGAGATTAACTGCAATATCGGAGTCAAACAAGATTGTCCCTTATCCCCTACCCTTTTTGGCATATACATTGATAAATTAGAAGAACGCTTGGAAAAAGCAGGGTGTGTTGGCCCTACTCTCATTGGTATAGTCATCAATCTTCTTCTTTATGCCGATGATATCGTTCTTATGGCAAGGAGTCCCCATGATCTTGAAAACCAACTAAGAATCCTCAAGGCTTTTTGCTCCAATATGGGTATGATTGTTAACACTGATAAGACTAAGGTCATGACTATTAAATCCAATAAGATCCCTTATGATACTTTTGTATATGACAACAACTTGGAGGTAGTGACTTCATACAAATATCTTCGAATAGATATTCACCACAAGCTTATTGAAATTATAGCATTGAGAAAAGGATTATTAGGGGATGGAAAGTTTATTATGGGTTTGAAAACAATTGTAAATCAACTGAACTTTGGAGTTGGGATAAGAAGAAACTCCTCTTTCAGACTCTTGTTACACATGTTATTCTTTATGGATGTGAAGTCTGGGGCTGTAGTATCTCTCGTGAATCCTGGAGAAAGATAGAGCAAATACAAAAGAATTTTATAACCTATAATCTCAAAATTAGAGGAAATTAGCCCTATCCCATCCTCCTCGTAGAAACAAGTCTCTCCCCCATTGAGAGCATGGCTATGACTAGATACCTAATGTATAAGAACAAGTTAAACAACATGGAAGACAAGAGGCTACCTAAAATTGCTTCCAAATCAAGTCATAACCACCATCGACTCAAGCGAGGATGGCATAAAGACGCCCGATCTTGGCTAAACTATTGGGGAATCATGGAAGAAACCATTTTGCAGAATAAAGATACTATTAAAAAAAACGTCATATCAAAATTTAAGAAAAAAATGTGGTGTGATAAAGAGTTAGAGGAAAAAGGAAAATTAAGGTATTATAAAGATGTAATCAACCCTAATCTAGAAGATCAAAATTATCTATTTGTTTTGCCAAGTGTAAAGAAAAAAATAAACATTGTTAAGATAAGAACAAATTCTCACGAGCTCCATAGTGAAACTGGGCATTGGTCAATTCCTAAAACGCCATGGGATGAAAGAATGTGTCACCTTTGTGACACTAATAAGGTTGAAGATGAAAAACACTTTCTCTTAGATTGTTCAGTGTATACCCATATTAGATCTCATTTTCAAAATATTGATCACTACCAACCGTCCTAACCTTTTAACTCAACAAAAATATCGTGATCTTGGAAAGCTTCTCTTAATGCTTTTCGAGCACAGAAACAAAATTCTAAAGAATCACAAGTAATCACTTACCCTCTTAAGGCCCGATAGACCAATTAGGTATTAGTGGACGTTATTCATCATCATCATCATCATCATCATCAATATCTGATGATATTAATTACAAGTGGATTATTTAAGGTGGTGCGATTTTTGGTAGATAATTTTAATGAACCAATCAGTATTTGTGGATAGCACTCGGTGTTTGACAACAGAGTTATGATCAATTTTACCGCCTTTGAAAAAAATTTAAATTATATATATTTACCCTATTAGACTTCACATACTAAATATGGATTTATGAACTTCGTTATGTTGATGATCATGGGAAATTCATTAGTTGTAAAGTTCTAAGATCAAAATATGGGAGTTTATGAACATATTTTGTGTGATGCAGAAATTGAAAGAATCAACTCCTCTCGAAGTTTTCATGGGAATGGAAGTTAAAGCAGAACAGGAAAAACGCATCCAAGAATGTTATTACGTCCTACTATAATATATAAATAAATATCAACAATGCCACTCCAGTGGTCAATAATTCAACTTTCCAGCCATTAATTCTTCCATATCTCAACCAGCAATCGTCATTGCTTTCTCACTATTATATAACAACTCATAGCTTCATAGAGCGCACAGAAATTCGACTAAATTAGAGTGTCCGGACAAAATAAACACAAATTCCTCAGACTCGTGCTCTTAAAATTCATGGATTTGTTGTCTTCACACTTCCTCCTTCAAACAATAATTATCTTTAGCAATACCCCAATTACACAATTATAATCACTATAGATTATTCTATTACATTTGAAGTTTTCTGTGCAAATGCAGAGAATTCTCCCATATTGTTAGACTAAATCGCTTCTGAACTTGTTCCCTATCTTGCATCTCTCAATGACCGTTTCGCATTTCAGATTTTCCTTGAAGCCTTAAGAACAATGGCGGCCAAGATGGGAATTTGCAAGCAAAAGCCTTGCTATGTGGGTGCGCTATGATTTGAGCCCTTTTCCAAATCTGTTTTACTTTGGTTACTATAATCATTGCAAATATACAGGTTCTTTGTAATTTTCATAAGGCATAATCATTGCAAATATACATGTTCTTTGTAATTCTCATGAGGCACGAAAGGCTAAATATGAGAACTTTTGAGTCTGTCGGTTTCCAAGGCTAAATACGAGAACAAATTTTCTGGAAACTGTGTATGAGATTTTGAAATACTAGACAAATTTTCTGTTCTGAAAACTGTGTATGAGATTTTGAAAGGTACAAAACCTCATACACAGTTTTATCCAGAGCATGAGAACTTTGCTTTATGGCATGAGAACTTTGCTTTAAGTGGTTCACTTCTGAATTTTGAAACAGAAATAAGATTTTGATTCGTCTCATGGAAAATGCCTTTATGCAACTAACACATGTTCAGAAGTGAGCGAATAGCATGAATTTGTCCTATAAAATAAAAGAAAATTCAGTAGATTTTTACTGCAGAACACCCTTTTACTATCCACTCTAAATAGCATTGGTAATGACATATCTCATGGTAGCTACAGTTTCTCTAATTTCATAGAAAGATTTGCCAAATTGTCTTATGGCATTAGATTTTGCATCTACAAATAAAAGTGGGAGTGGGTTAACTTGGGAGCAATCTTTTCTCTTGAGTTACTTTTTTGGCAGGTTTTCCGGTGGTTCACTTTTAAATTTCCAGCCAATCCAGAATTTTGATCGATTTTCTGAACATCTGGGTTGATTTAAAATGGGGCAAAACTCCTAGGGTAAGGTTCTGAAATACATAGAACTTTGATCCATGCGAAACTCAGACTACCCCTGAAAATCTGGCCCGATTCAAGCCCAAAAATTTGCCTGAAAAGTGGATGGGTCTGTTTACTACCGAGTTAGCCTACTCCATAAAAATGTTAGCCTACTCCATAAAAGAGTGCAAAGTGCAACTTTTACTTCATCCAACATTACAAGGAACCAGAACCAGAGGTCAAGATGAATGAAAACGTACAGAAAAAAAAACAAGAGCAACAGGAAAAGAGAGGACCTATATCTTCCCATGTAATAGTATAATACATGACTTGCTATATATATACCTTGTTTACATTTATCTGTTATTACTTGCTACTTTGACTTCAAAACTCCTTAAGGACTACTTCTACTGCAATTATTTCCAGAAATGGCAACTATGAGCTCTACATTGAAATGTGTACATTTAAGGAAATCAATAATCCTGGTCATGACAACTCACCACACCTTATCGTGCTCAAGCATTCTACTAGTGGTTCTACAAGTATGCTAGAAAGCTAGTGTCAACTTTCATTTCATGATCTGTTACTGACATAAAATACCTTAGTAGCAGGTAACGTATCCATTTCTTGGGTTCTTTCATGAGCAATATAATACACCAACAAAGTAAAATACTGGTTCATATTTCTACAGGTGAAAATTTGCTTTGAGGTATCAATGCGCCGTACTAATACTGTGCTGTTAAAGTTGTGAATTGAGTTTTTTTTTCATCTGGGGTGAGGAATCAAATCATCAACAAGGTAATCTGAGATGTCAGTCGATCCACTCGAAAAGAAATCTTCATTTCCTACACCTGCCTTTTTTCGGCCTTCAAAGTCGGTACTAGCAAAGGCATGTCTATTAGACTCCTCTGTGGTAGCTGCAGAGTGTGAACTGCCTCCAACGTCTTGCACAAAATTATCGAACAAAATGACAGCTGCTCTTGGACTTTCAGGTCTAAATGTACTGTCTATTGGACTTTCAGGTCTAAATGTACTGTCTAGCCATGAAATATCATCCATGGGTAGAAGTTCATCAACGTCTTGGAGCATACTTTTAGCTGGCGGAGTGTTCTGAAAAGTTACTTCAGGTTTAGCACTTTGAAAAACTATAGGCATGTCAGTCAGAGTTCGTGTCCTTGAATGTCTAGGATGCGACCCTCTAAACCGCCGTTGTTCAGAACTATTCAATTTCTTTTGTGATAGATTCTGCAAATTAGCTGTCCCATGTTTTTCATTCTCATCTGCAGCTTGTTCACGTTGGGCTTTCCACAGCAAACCCATATCAACGGAGGACATTCTTTGTAAGCCACTTTTTGAGCCTCCCATGGACTCGGGCACCTTGGCTGTATTAGAAAAGTTTGGAGGACAAATTCCTATGCCTCCCAAAATTTGTGCTCTGTTGGCAACCAGTTTCTGCTGATAAGCCCTGTACTGTTGAAGGGATTTGAGAGTGCTTTGGTCTAGTCCCCTAACTCCTAAACTTGAACTTACTCCAGTACCCAAATTCAAGCCTTTTGCACCAGATGACGAAGTAACACCTTTTTCACCTTGCTGTAATTTCATCATCCCTCCAGATACGCTATCATCTGCAGCCTGGAACGAAGCAACTGGGTAAGGTTCAGAGATGGCCCCACTCAGTCGCTTTAAATACAATCGGTATTTCTACACACACAGACACATAGAGACAAGATTTAGTACATCCTTGGAATCTTCTCTTTTAGAAACAGGGTAAAGTATTCTTGTTTATGTTGGTAAAAGACCAGAAAGACAGTATCTAGTAAACTCTGCAATTGGCTTGGTAGAAAACATGCTTATTTACGCACTTAAGATCGAAAAAAGTGTCACGGTAACTCTACATCACCCTGACTTCTACTATGAAGCTGCTACTAAGTGGATAATACCAAGATGTTATGCTCATACATTTATTCTTTTTGGATATCCTGCTAATATAACTTTGAACTTATAAATAACCATAAGAATTTTGTTGCTTTGAAAATACAGTCCTCTTTCTCTTAAGACCTACAATGGTCAGATGAATGGATACCTGCAAATGACTTGCAACATTCTCCCGTGAAAGTCCCTGGACTTTCATAATCTCTACGATTTTCTTTGGCACTGCTTCTGTAAAACAATTCAAAGAAAAAGGTTTCAGGAATTCAAAATAGTTCACCTACACAACCTCTCACTGCTAGATTGAGGCATGTTAAGGAAGTTCAAAACTTACTATCTATTCCCAACTGATTCACTGCAACAACAAATTGTTGATGAAGTTGCACGGTCCAGTGAACTCGAGCCCTCTTGAGACTGCTAATGTCATCTATAACTTCATCAGAAAAGTCTCCACTACTGGTATCCTTCCTCTTTTTGGAGGTGGTTTCTGGTGAATCACTTGCTTCACGATCCTCGCATTCTCCCAAGTCATCCTTGAGAGATTCTCTGCCTCGTCTGCGCACTACATGTTGCCAAATGTTTCTTAGCTCCTCTATCCTTATAGGCTTGATGAAGTAATCGCAAGCTCCATGAGTGATGCCTTTCATCACAACACTAGTATCTCCGTTTGTTGACATCACTGCGGACACAATAATCCAAGGGCATACACGGTGTAACATGGCTCAACTTACCAAACTGGTTGCTTCTTAATTTCCTGCATTGGATATACAAAAATAAAAGGGCAAAAAGACTTTCAACTCGATCAGAGCATGAAGTGGAAAGACTCTCAACTCGATCAGAGCAAATAGTGGAAAATAACATTTAAAAACCTAAATCCCACAGTCAAAATATCAAGCAATGTCCGGACCATCTTCAACAAGAACTCCAGCTACTTTGACAAGTCTTTTGGTTCGTTCACAAATCTGATGCTGCAGGGTATCTAGTGGGTAATTCAGATTTCATGTTCTGGAAAAAGAAAAGCTAAGCCTAGGGAAAGGGCAAACGCTTACTTATTACAGGCAAATCCAGTCCCAATCCGACAATTTCAAGCAGCCTGAACCCTTCCTCGTCCGGTAAATACACCTCGCACATAACCAGATCAAAACGGTCTCTGTTTTCCTTAACCATTGATATTGCTTGGAGAACTCGGCTGCATGTTGTCACTGACACAAAATACAATAGTAGTGATTATGAGAAAATACCCCACTAAAAGCATATGTACTCCAAAAGTTCATGTTCTTTTGTCTACATATTCAYAAAATTTCCTAGAAGATTACACRATTTCTTCGAAATTAATCTTTGCTGAATATGAATCTCAAAATAACATCCTGGGTCGGTAAACTCTCAAAATTCCAWGTGGATTAAATGACATCCTGGGTCACTAAGTTCTCAAAATTCCATTTGGGTCAAATAACATCGTGKATTTGTATATTTTGCAAAATTCCATTAGGCTTGATACTTTTCTTAAAACTTCAATCTTTATCAATAGAAACTTGAGATCAATATTTTCTGAAGGGTTYTCTTTTGAGGAGATACAAATACAGATTATTAACAAGGCTTTTGCCAAATCCAAGTTGAGCTTAGGTTATACTTTATAAAAATGGCTTCTTGGTTCAGTATTTCTTTCCTTTCGAATAAACAAAGTGGTGTTCAAACTSTCAAAGCTTCATGGTCTGCAAAAGAACAACTTCAAAGTCATTTGAGTAAGAAGATCTCACCGTTGTAATTACACTGGCGAAGCATTCTTTCGAGCACCAGAAGGCAAAGGGGGTCGTCATCCACGATCAAAACCTTCAGCCCAGTTGGAGAAAAATTTTCAATCTGCAACATAGACCTGCATTCCTCTGCTAATTTTCCTGCGCAACTTTCATCATCCATCATCTTGTCTATTCTCAGTCCTCAACCGTCGGCAGCCAGAGTCAGATAATTTTACATTAATCCCTCATGGACCCTGCCATAGCTTGTGTACTAGGACCATCATCCTGTTAAACTCCCTTCAGCAACAGAAACAGAGCTACCCATCAGTAAAGTAGGCAAATTCCAATCTAAAAACAAGGAAAAAATACCAACCACGACACACAACATAAATATACTCGGACCCAGTCGAAGCCCATCATTCTTCTGAACTAGACTCGGAGTTCACAAAACCTTCCAAGCCCACAAGGCCCCCTTTACTTACTTTCTGAATTTAGCAAACAATTAAGAGCCACTTTTCAATGCCGTGAAATGCTTTTGTGCTCCACCGATACCTCCATTCTGATAACTCATATACGGAACCCCAGAGAGGAAGGGGTGAAGAAAAAAACCCTATCTCTGACCGCCTCTATATCCGAGCTCCCACGTCCGAATACACCTGGGAGAAAATGAATGCCTCACGGATCCGCTAGATTCTTGGTCACGTGAGAGCCTCCAATAAGGGCTAAAATTCCAACCTGACTCGCATGCTCTGAGACACGCAGAATACCCGACAATACCTCGAGGCTTACGCAGCGGCTAAATTTGCGCCAAGGTGGGAGCCTCCGATAGGTCTCAAAACCAGGACCACATGACCGTGGGGTATCTCAAGGCTCAAGCCCCGGTAAGCTTACAGCGACAGCCTAAGAGAATAAGGCTTGCAGTCACGGTCACATGCGCAACCACCATGTGATCCATTTCAAGTAAGCGGGCTTCTGTCACATCGAAGCGGACACGTGCCACCTGGATAGGCAGGCTCGGTGCCAGAAGCTAAGCAAGAGCAGGGCCACCTGGATAAGTGGTGCCCACGTTGATGTCGTTGTTCACTTTATTATTGTACGGAACATTTCCGTGGCTGTGGTTTCGCCAGGTGTCCGTTGTAATAGCGATTATTTAATTAACGGCAGGGAGGCAATGAAGTCAACAGGCAGCTGATACCTGTCGGCAGTATGAACGGTCAATGTTCTCTCTGCCGCCTATTCTATCCTCATCTGCCAAAATAGCATCTTCACATATTTTATATTATAAACGTCGGGTAATAGTTGTTGTCATCACAAATTATTAAAAAAAACGCAGTTTTCGAAATATTTTATTTTCGAAATATTTTATTATCGAAATATTACTCACCAAAAGAACCCAAAAAAAACGCAGTTTTCGAAATATTTTATTTTTAAGATCGGTGTTGTTTAAATTCAGGTGAAAATTTTAGAAGAATGGTTGGATTTTTTTTTAAAGTGAGTAGGGTTCTTTTAATTATAATTTGACAAAATGTACATAAGAAGCACACTGGTAATAAGAGCTAGATAGACATCCTTATCTAACTAGAGTGTTGCCTTGTCTAGAAGGAAACTAGGCCACTTTGCAAAAAGACAACCAAAAATTGTGATTATAAGAGTTTGTTTTTTCTCTGTTGCCTGAAACATTGTTTTATCACTATAAAAGATTGCTTTGATTATTAACTTCAAATTATAAAAGAGTATAATGACTACTAATATACCTAAAAGCCAAAACATGAAATTTATGACTGAGTTAATCTTCATGAGAAGTAAAAACTTGGGACACTTCTGCGGGATTCACCATTTTTTGTTGAGATTGGGAGCAAGGATGCCTAGTAGAGGTTGAGGCACCTTTGTCACCTGTTATTTGGAAAATCCCTCCTTGTTTTTCGATAAGCCAAGATCCCATTGTGATAAGGAAACTGACCTATTTCTCTAGGGTATCCAGTCTCTAAGAGAGTTGTTTCAATTCCAACCCCTGTGGCTTCAGCTCTGGGCCATAAGATTTTTAATATGCCAATGTAATTCAACAGTCCCGAAGTACTTTGTATCTCGATTTCTAGTGCATCCCAAGTCCAAAATGGATTTCCCGACTTCCCTATCCACCTCTCTCTCCTTAGTGTCAACCCTCTCTTTCCTTACTTCTTCCTCTAGACTAGCTATGAAATCATGAATCTATTTTCAATGGTTTCCTAATAGTGCTTAGTCATATCCTCAGCGGCCATGACAACTTTGGTCTTCCTCATAGAGTCCTCACCAGCCCGATGCTTGTTGGACTCCATAACGACCAAGACGCTTGTTAACAGGCCCCTGGAAACTTTGTACTCATGCCCGAGCTCCTTCTGAACCAAAATCCGCTAGAACAACAAATACTTAGACCGCCAGATCCTCCAAAAGATATGTTTCAACACATCTTGCAGACAATTCTTAACAAACTTATAGCCATACACAACCATTATGTCGCCCAGGGCAAGGTTGGACTCCACCTCACTAGTCGCTAATGGTCTCATATTGCTCGTGCGAGGGAGGAGAAGGTGTTATGTACTACACATCTCGAACATTCGAACCAGTATTCATACCCGGAGTAGAGGGTATGAGCGGAGAAGGAATAACACCGATTAACTCTAGCAACAAAGCGACGAACAAGACTCCCATTGGCGAAGTACATCCTCCATCACATGCACCACTTGTTGGATTTGCATGGTCGTCAGTGCTATCTATCACCCCATCCGAGAAAGAAGAATTGTTGGAATTGCAAATATCACTTGTTGGAATTGCAAATAACAAGTATAATAGTGATTCTTAGAGTGCTAAATGCATTTATGTATTCAAAATTGCAATTTTAACAATACAAAATTACAATTTCATCAATAATTTTATAATCACAATAATTACAAAAAAATATTTGAACTTCTTAAAATATATAAGATATACCTATAAAATTATATAAAATATTCATATAAGAGACACTGATAACTCCAACTTCCAAATTCAATCTCAAACCTCAGATTCTTTTAGCAACATAGGTTTTTGGATGATAACAAAATCTGGATTTGAACTTCCAATGTTGTCGCCAAACATAAACATCGTATTCCAAAATTATGAGATCCGGACAAAGGAAGGGGAATAGTGAAAGTCGATGATATTTGGATTATATTGAAAACGAGTCAGTCAAAACCAAATTTTAAAATGGGGAAATTCGGTTTTCAAATATATTGAAGAGAATATAGATAATTGAAGAAGAGATGTGTATATAATATTTAATTGTTAAAAATAATAATAATAAAAAAATTTGAAATGATATTTATTATGGCACTGAAATCTTAAGAATTTAAGATGTAAGAATTTTTATATTATGATTGAATGAAATATTGTTTCATGTTTTGTTCGGATAGTGTATTTAACTAAGTTAATAATTTTTTTAGATGGAAGTGTTGGGTTAATGGTGATATTGTTCTTATAAATCATGGTTAAGTGCCACTTAATATTAGATGTATTTATAAGAGATAGGGAGTAAGAACGCCTTCGAGTAGAGTTTGGTTAAGAGATTGTTTGTGGACATAACTTTAGCATGAAGTTCAAGATGAGGTAATATGATTTTTCACTTATTATTATATATTTATTTATTTTTTGTAATTTGTTGAAAAGAAAATTTGTAATTGAATTTTAATATTCATTTTAGAGTATCAAAGTCTTAAAAAAATATATATGAGAAAATTTTAAAAAATGTATCGAATATTGAAGACTTAAAAATTATTAATAATAAAATATTTTTTAGATGACTAAGCTACCAACTACACAATTTTGAAGAAGAAAAATTTTATTATTCTAAACATAATTAATAATTTTTTTTAGTAAAGAAAGAAAAATAATAATAAAACCAATTTTTAGATAACAAGTAAGTGGGCTTCTAATGAAAAGAACAAATAAGTATTAGAAGCTAGAAATAATGAGACAAAACATAAGAAGGGAAAGTAAAGGTTTCTACAAGTGGGATAGATGAAATTAAGAGGGGCTTTTATGGTTTTGAAGATAGTTGATCATTAGATCTCATATATAGTTAAGTTAGAAGTGGGATAGATGATATTAAGAGGGGTTTTATGGCTCTGAAGATAATTGATCATTGGATTTTATATATGTAGTTAAATTTATAAATATTTTTGTAATTGATGTTATTAGGGTTTTTTTCAATGTCAACAACTTGTATTATGAGTTACGAAAATAGTATTTGTTTTTTCAACCAATTTTAATTTGGTAAAAGCAATACAATGTTTGGCATGGTTGCCATGTTCGACATTCACAAATTTAAAGGTACAGTTATGGTTAGTATCAACATATAGTCTTTGAGCCTATGTTTTATTGATCAAAGTATATATGCAATATACAACACCCCATAAGACCCCCGATAGGGTAACACGACAATTTGAGGACATCCCTAGTGGTGGCACTTGCAGCATGATTAGGCCACCAATTGGCATGGAAACTATAGTTAGTGAAGGCTATAACATCCACATCCAATCGGGCAATGATGGTCGCATCAGCACAGGTCCTCTCATCATTCATGGTAATATCCACGTGTGGTTAGAATCAAGCTTGAGTTAGCTTTGCAATCATGCATATCCCATGGAATGCTTCAGTGCATGACTATATATAGATCACTCTCCATCATTGCAAGATCAGGCATGAGGGAACTAAAGGTAACTCCTTTGATTCCATCACCACTCTTGGCATTTATTTTGTAGTTTTAATTTGTCTTACCGCAAATCCATAGCCTCATAACACCTCTAGAGGTGGTTTAGCCACCATATTCCACCCATTAAATCTGATACTTTATGGCCCTTATCTCATTCCCCTAAAGATTTTGATCATTATTAGCCTAATTTTACACTCTATTAGTTTTTCCTTATCGGCCTACCTACCCTCCCACTTTAATGGAAATTCATGTCCCCATTCTTATATGGGAGAGCCTTGGTCTGCAGAAAGAATGAAATCTAGAAGGTAAGGGAGATTAAGATCCATCCATGATGGTCATGGTTAAGGGCACCCACAAGTCTATTGGTCGCCCCAAGAAGTGCAAAGCGCCTATTAATCTGGATAGAGAGGACTCCAGCAAGAATTATTCAGATGATGGTGTTTTTGAAAGATGTATCTCATTCCCATTTAAAGATTATAACAAACAAAATCTCTTGACCTTCACCCACTCTCACTCTAATGCTTCCTTTTATAAGGTTGTAACTTTGGGTGATGAAGCATGGGCTATTGCTAAGGGTAAGCAAATTAAAGACCCCCTACCTCAAACTTTCCCATGGAGGATCCCATGCACATTATAGGCAAGTAACCTCTTTTTAAGAACACCCTAGACATGATGTGATATATTCATTCCTTCATTGCCTCTAGCCTTGATTCTTAGAAACAATTTCGGGAACGAGTCACATATCTACTAGCCTATTGGAGAGAACCCTCACTACACTCTCCAAGGAGCTTCTGTAGCAAAATCAAGAGCTCACTCATATTAAAGGCTTATAGTTCAAATTACTGCAAAAGAAGGATGGTTCTAAGCATGCAACCAAAGCTAAAAATAATGGCCAATAATGAATTTATCATGCTTTATGTTGTGAAGGATAGTTTTGGAGACTCCTTATCTAGCTAAGCATATAGATTTGGTTTTCTTCTGATGCTTTTTAATCTCTCTCATGTTGTATCTTTGGTTTCATAAATGTTCCTTTAATGTTGTAAAAACTATAGCTAAGGCCTTCTTTCTTTATGATCTTTATCCATGTATCCATACAATGGAAGTTTTGGAGATCACCTACATGTCTTGT
>ML780532.1:52121-74836 GCA_009831015.1 Picea engelmannii | reverse complement strand
TATATATATATATATATAAGTAAAAAAGTAGAACCTGCTCTATTAAGTTATCAAAGAAACCTTGACAAAATACACAGAGATATAGGTCTGAGCCACCAAAAATGTTGTCATTTTACCGGAAACCAGCATGGTTTGGAAAATTGTTTTGCCCTCTGTCCTGCCCGGAGGAAACCAGGACAGATGGCTATAGTCCAAGTGAACATGTAACAATAGTGTCACATACCCACTACCATAATCAAATTTTCGTTGATTTCTGCAGGATTAGAGCCCCCGAATTACCTACGAAGGCCTAGCGTAAGCTAGCTCTTTCTCTCTCTCTCTTCCCATGTGATCGTGGGTCATGATCACAGGTCAAATAATCGTGGTGCCTCTTTGTATTTCGCGCCTCGGCGCTACAGTGATGTTGAATCGTTCGACTCTGCAACCGTCAAACCCTGGCAGGGTTAGCAACTGGCCAATAGGGACGAATCCCTACAGGGTTAGCAGATGGCCAATAGGAACGACCCTGTCGCGCGGTTGAGTGGAGTACAGGTGGCGAGAGGGGAAACACAACACGATGGGCTGCGTGACAGGAGACGGGTCCCACTTCACACGCCACACCATTCCGGACCCCCCCCCCCATTAAAGGAAAAACGACAAGGGGGGTCCGGAATTCGCCTGAATGTCGTTGATCAAGGCGAATTGATCCTGATCGTTCCCGAGTTGCACGTTCGATTCCAGACCCCCCCGGCTAAAGGCAGAACAACAAGGGGGCTCCGGAATGAAGCCTCAGTCGTAGATCTGGGCGGGTGGACTTTGGCCATCCAGATCTGCTCGCCACTTACCCTAAGGCGCACTCGCGCCCCGGCTTAAAGTTGATGTCTCTTCCCCACATCTGACAGTCATTATAGACCCTGAGACCCTCCGAAAGAATCTCGTCTGTTCATCGGGATTTATCATCACAAGAGTCCGAACTCTCGACCACGGGACTCCCGAATTCTCGATCCCCGGTTTCCCAATGCGGTTAATCTCTCGACACGTAGTCTCCTTAAATCGGACGGTCTAGATCTGTTTCGGGGTTTCCACCATGGAAAGTCCCGATCTCTCGTCACCAGGACTCTCGAGTTCATGATTCCCGATTTCCCGAAATGGGAAATCTCACGACACATGGCCTCCTTAAATCGGACGGTCCAGATCTTATCTCGGGGTTTCCACAATGGAAAGTCCCGATCTCTCATCACCAGAACTCCCGAGTTCTCGACTCCCGATTTCTCGAAATGAGAAATCTCACGACACATGGCCTCCTTAAATCGGACGGTCCAGATCTTATCTCGGGGTTTCCACAATGGAAAGTCTCGATCTCTCATCACCAGAACTCCCGAGTTCTCGACTCCCGATTTCCTGAAATGGGAAATCTTACGACACGTGGCCTCCTTTAATCGGACGACCCAAATCCATTTCGGGGCTTTCGCCCTTATTCACTGGGGGTTTAACCCTCAGGTATCTCCTGACAGATCCAACGGCTGTCGATTTTTTCAGCCGAGATCTAACGGCTCAGACAGGTTCCTAACTTGTGTGCTTTCCCACGATTCCCTAGATGTGGAAAGATCAACGGTTTGGATGCTCTCATGGACCTTAGGGATCTACGGTCCCGACCTCTTCGCTACCCACGAAGACACAAAAAGTCACAGGGGTAAGGCGCTTAACATCCTACTTTCTCCTACCAAATCTAACGGTCATGAGTGACCACAGATTTTCCGACAGAATCTCGTCCGTCGATCACCACCTATCAAGGTTAAGGCACTTAACTTTCCAGCTTCTTCTTCTTATCTGGCGGTCGTGAGTGACCACAGATCTCCCGACGGGATCTCATCTGTCGATTCGATACCTATCAAGGATTTCTTAGGGCCTTGCATCCTCATGTCCTCCTTCCAGGTTCTTGAGGATGTTTTCAAGGAGGGTATCTCTATGGGGAGGTTTACCCAGAGTACTATCTAAGGCAGATAAGGGTATCTCTCTCTCCCGAGAACCAGGCGTGAAGTCTGAATTAGATCAACATGCATATAAATAACAATTTAAGAGAGCATAAGCCACACATAGTCTTTCCATATAAACATACAAATACCAGTATTGATCAAGATACCATACAGACATTCTTATAATGAAGTCATTCACGATTTCACAGCTTATGATCATAAATGTCAACATACATATATTTCAATATGTCAAAGGCAAAACACTTATCAAAAAGTAACACCAGGGGTTATGCAACTGCTGAGAGGGGTACTCGTTTCCACCCAACCGTAGGCTCAGCGACTCCCAGCGGATTTACCACTAGCCACCCCCGAGCTGAGACCACGATGTTGTGAGACTGCGTCTCTATTTTCCAGTGACCAGGAGCGAAGGTTACTCTCCTCCCTCTCTGCTATCACCCACTATGCATATCGCCAGAGTTCTCTTACTCCCCTCGCATATGCCCCCCCAATCGCTTCTCCCCCACACCTTATCCTCTTGCGAGGTTGCGTGTGGCGCGATTTCCCTCGTGTTGGTGAGGCCTGACAGCTTTGCGGATGGGCGGTTCACCTCCCCATCCCTCATTAATTCCTGAGGAGCCATCTACCTACCAGCCTGCAAGACATTAAATTCGGGGCCAGCGAGCCACTTTTGGTTCTCCGGGCCAGTGAAGTCCAAATACGGTATTGATTTTCAATGGAAGTTAACACCACCTTTCCAGGTGCCTTCCACCGCCTGTCTGCAGCCATCGTGGTCTCTTTTTCAGCATATCCCCTCTCAGCAGTCCTGCAATATAAATTCATAATATTATTCACATTCATCGACCTTTTCCACAAGGTCCATTCACATCACATATTCACATTTCTGAGTTTGCCACAGTTCTTGGCCAATCCAGTTATTTTTACAAACTGGGGGAAACAGGGTGTTACAAATAGCATGATTAAACAAAGAAACAAACTAGCATAGAAGAACCTAGATACCCGGTGACCCATCGCCCTTGCTTGTCTGCCACGTGGACCCAAATGGGATGGTGAATGCCTACGCACAGAGCGAGCACTTCCTCCTTGCTGGAACATTGGAGTACGTGTCAAGGAGCAGGTCCAGACGTTGTCCCATGAGAAGGGCTCTGTGCTCTAGGTCTGCCATGTGGCCTTGGAGTTCGAACACCAGAGCCAGATGCTCTGCACGGAGGAAAGTACCATGCGAGTCATTACCTGCGTCATCGAGGATTACGTCCCCCACTTCGACGTTCGTCCCATCTCCGACTTCGAGCTCCAGCAGTTTTGCATCGGCTGCTTCCTCCTTCATCGCTGGGCTAGTCTCGTCCACGTTCTCTTTGGCGCAAGCCTTGTCCCGAGATTCTTCCTCAATCGTTGCCTGCACAACATGGCTGGTGGGGTTGTAGTCACCCGTCCACAGTATCTCCTCGACAATGCACCCAGGGATATCTTCCGCCAGCTCGTTTTTAGGACCGCTTCCATCCTGGGAGTTCGTTACCATGGCTTGGGGTTCCGGGGTGGTCGCCAATTCCTCCATGAACGGTATTTCTTCAACGTAACAGGTAGGAAACGCATCCGCGACACCATCCTCTAGCCTGTTTCTCGGCTCAATTGCCATGGTTTCACTGCTACTCATGGCCCCAGTCTCCGCAATAATGGCATGCAGAGCCAATTGGTCAGCGTGAGCCTTCTTCCGAAGAATGGAGGTCGCCATCAACAAAGCGCGCTCCAGTTTCTCCCTCCTTTGCCTCTGCTCTTTGTGGGTGTACCAGGCCGAGCCACGGCGAGGCCTGCCTCGCTTCCTGGTCATGCTTGCCAAGGGATATATAACAATGCAGAGAGGATGTAGCGAGACGAGAATAAGCCAGGACGAGAAGGAAACAGAGCTGCACCAAAGCTCCCAAACGACGGGGAGGCCCGAAGCGAGAGAAAACCAACTCTGTCCAGGCACTCGAAAATACAAATTGCCAAAGATCGGATTCACCTAGCTATCCATAGACCTTGTCATGCTGAGTGCGTTGTGAGCGAGAGTTTTCGCACGAGGGAGGTGTCCCTCCTCCGTATATCGGCTGTAATGGTCGTCTACCATTGTAAATGCGAGGCGGATGGGTGGCGACCATCGACATTTATGTTGTGGCTCAGTTCAGAGCCAGGTGGCGAGGAGTTGTTGCATGTCACCCCATCCAGGGCGAGGAAAATGAAATATTAATATATATATATATATATTTATTTATTTATTTGATTAATTAAAATTATAAATTATTTTTTAAATATTAAGAATAAATATAATTAATTAAAATATTGAATTTGAATTGTTTACGTAACAAAACTTATTATGGCAACTTAACAAATATATATCACATGTAATAAATAATAATAAAATAACATTTAAATATAATAAATTCATGATGGTACAATAATGTAGTGTCCCCACTCCTAATCCTATCAACTTAAAAAAATAAATTGATACCAATTAACTCAAATGCTTGTATATTAAAAATGTCTATATAGCGGACAACATTTTTTAAAACATGAATGCAATTAAATTAACATTCCTACAACAATATATAATTGTTTATAACTCAAAGTTTATGCATAAGAAATAAAACGTGTGATTTTATGCAAGACATTGAGGATTTACATGAATTCAACAATGTTATGAATATAGGGAATTAATCCGATACACATCAACATATCATTTACTCAAATTCTACCCACAACAATCTACTTTTTCCTACAACTATCCCAATCATTCATCTCACTTCCCCTCAACCTGCACAACCCAAGGAATGGAATCCTCGTTCTCTACACCGCAGTCCCTCGGGCCTTCCCACTTCCCTCCAAGGCTCCAACACAGGTTGGATATGAATCTCTCTTGTTGGGGACTCCAAGGATGGCAACTGCAATAGGAAAATCTCATTGTTGTAGGGTAATCTCTCACACATAATATCACTCTACAGGCCTAACAACCTGCTTCTTCATGCATTTGTAGCTCCAAACAACTACCACATGCCCACTATGGTTTCCTTCAAGCTCCAACACTCTACTCCCCCATGTTGTCCCAAAAATTGGTTGTAAAAACTGCACATTTCTCCCATACAAAATTTCTTTCTTTTCCCATGTTTGTTTGACTCTCACTCTTCCCCAAAGGGATTTACTTGACATCCACACTTCTCTCATTCTTGCTTATACTGAGCCCATGCTCCCAATAACTATTTGAAGTGACTTCTCCCACCCAACCTCTTACATGTGTTTAATCATTGGGGATTTGATACACTCAAGAGGAAATTAGAAGGTTTAATATACACATATAATTTTAGAAAGTAGGGTTGAATTAATAGACATGGGTAATTGTCAAGTCCCTATAGCTCAATCGATTAAGGTGTGGGTTTCATTTTCTAGGCGATCCAAGTTCAATACCCTTACGGTGAGTTTAGTCGGGAGGAGACACCCAAAAAAATCCAACCATGTTAAGGGTTGGTGCGGCCCAGGCTGGGTGCGATCCCCGAGTGATTTTGACGACTTAGATGCCCTTGGGTTGTGGCTTCTTAGCCAATGGTTAAAAGTGTTGGCCCTACACGTTACATGCACATTTCTAACAAACAAAAAAATAGACATGGGTAATTCCCCCTTGGATCCCTCTCTTAGACATTCTCTTAGACCCTCCCCTCTCTTGTGGATATTTAACCCCCATTATTTCTTTCGTGCCAATTTGCAACTAGTGTTACATTTGTTTTATTATTTTTGATATACAATGTTTACATATTACATATTCAGGCCCACGACCATACATTTAATTTATATTACATATCGTTAATCAGGGGATTAAAAATGGGGATGTTACAATCCCCTCCCCCTACAAATTGCACCATCCCCAGTGCACAACACCATACTGGAATACATATACAAAATTTACATCATAATACTTGGTATTTTTTTGCAAGTTCACAACTAACTTGCAGTAATTCCAACAAACAATATCCCGTTCCCCTCAACCTACACAACCCAAGGAAGTGTACCCCCTTCTCTGCGCTGCAATCCCTCAGGATGTACCACTTCCTTTCTAGGGCTCCAACATAGATCATATAGTGAAATACTTGTGATGTGGATCCAAGAATTCAAGCTACCAAAACGGAGCCTTGAACACTTATATACAAATATACATTCAACTTTCTTCAAAATTTTCAAAAACTTGCAGGTACTCCTTCCGCATGGTCTCCTCATGCTCCCACATAGCATCTTCAAGACCGTAGTAGGTTCATTGAACCTTTACCAGGCCTATAGCTTTGTTCTTGAGCACGTTGAATTTTTGATCCAGGGTGTGCACTAGTTCTACCCGAAATTCCCCTTCATTGCCCTTCTATATCACAGTCTAATTAATTACGTGGTTAGGATCAAGAACATATTTCTTTAATAAAGACACATGAAACACATTATGAATTCTCATGGATGCAGACAATCCAAGCATGTATGTAACTGGGCATATCTTCTCTAAAACTTCAAATAAACCATAGTATCTCATTGCTAACTTTGGGAAACTTCCCAATCTTAGTGAGCTTATTTTCACATTTACATTTAAAAATAAATGCTCACCCACTTTGAATTCCATGTTTGTTCTAATTTTATATGCATATCTCCTTTGTCTATCTTGTGCAACCTTTAAATTTTGTTTGATCTTTATCATCTTCTCTTCCATTTCGTTTAGCAATTCTGGCCCAATAATTGTTTTGTCGGTTGGGTCATCCCAGCATGTTACATTTCCTACCACACAAGGCTTCAAACGAAATCATCTTCAATTATGCCTAATACCCATTATTATAAGCAAACTCAACTAGATGAAGGCAATCTTCCCACTTGGAATGCTTTTCCATTACATACATTATCAACATATCTTCAATTATCCAATTAGCCCTCTTTGTTTTCCCATCTGACTCTAAATGATATGTTGTACTGAAATTCAAGATATTCTGAAATCCCTTAAACAATCCCTTCCAAAAGTTAGAAGTGAACTTGGGATCTATGTTGATACTATTTCCTAAGGCACACTGTGCAACCTAGCAATTTCATTCATATAAATTTCTGCAATATTAGTTGCCTTGTGAGTCATTTTCACTAGTATAAAATGTGCATCCTTTGTAAGATTATCCACCAATACCATGATGGAATCATTCTACCTTGCGGTTCTTGGCAATTTGGTGATGAAATCTATTGTAACTACCTCCCATTTCCATTCAAGAATGGACAATGGTTGTAACAATCATGTTGGATGCCTATGTTGTGCATAATCCTCATCCTATCTTCACAAAAGGAACTAGGGCACCCCAAGATGAGACACTTGGACATATGTACCCCTTCTTAAAAAATTCTTCTAGCTACATCTACAACTTTTTCAGCTCTGGTGTGCTCATTCTACAAGGAGTTTTGGACATTGAGGAATCTCCAAGCATTAAGTCAATAGAAAAATATATATCTCTCTTTGGTGGAAATCTTGATAATTCCCCAAACATATATTCATATTCCCTCGATATTGGATAGTATTCAAGACTTGGCTCCTTATCTTTTATCTTCTCTTCCATATGGGTTTCATATATTTGGTACCCTTTTCTAAAGATTCTTTTCAATTGCAGTGTTGAAATCTCCCTAATAGATACAAGTCTTGGAATACCTTGCACTGGCCTTGAATTTCCTTCTTCATCAAGGCATGTGGAAGCCTTGTTGTAACAATCAAGGACAATATGATGATTTTATAGCTAATCCATACCAATCAAGCAATCATGTGACCCAAATGGTATGATGTTGAATTTTCCTTAGTGTTGACTCTATTCATGTTCACTACACAATCTTTAACCAAATCATTGATTCTCCTTTTAGTTCCAGTGGCTAGCTGAATCAACCAAGACTTTTCATTCTTACATCTATTCGATTTAAATCTGTCAACCATATTATGATCTATATAGCTAGATGACTAGCTCTAGAATCAATCAAAATAAATGTGGGTTGATTATCAATCTTACCTTCCACTTCAATCATGTGGGATTGATAGTCTACTTGTATATTATTTAGGGCTGCATAAATCATTGGAATACTTCTGCCCACATCATACACTATCTCATCTTCCTAAATGTTGTGCATAATCCTCATCCTATCTACTATGTGAGGACAATCCTTGTACATGCATTCCCCTTCACATCACCAACATTTTATGGTAAATTGGCTTGACCTTTTCCCCAAGGAATCTATCACATTGGGCTCATTTTTTGCTTGCTTCCCTTGCTTATATGACTAAGAATTATTCCTAAAGAAAGGTGTCTTGAATCCTTTCTTCCTTTGATCCATCTTGCCTTTATTTTTGTCATCCCAAGCTCTTTAAAAAGTCGTCCTTGCCTTACTCTGATCATACAAATACTTAGCTTTTCTTATGACTTCTTCCAAGGTTCTAATCTCATTAAATTGGATTTTTTCACCGTAGAAAGAAGGTAGCCCACTCATAAATATTTAGATTTTAACCTTTTCATCCTTTATGAAGCCAACATACCTTAACATTTCAAGGAACCTCCTCTCATACTCATCCATTGTCATGCTTCCAGGATTGTTCAAAGAACTCCTTCATCTTCTTGTCATAATAGTTTTCTCACAAATATTTCTCTTGAAAAATACTTTTTGAACTCCCTCCATGAGATCCTCTTTTCATCAATATGCTTAACTTGTTTGAGTTGATCCCACCACATAGATGATTTTCCTTGAAGATGGTAGGTTGCTATTATAACTTCTACATTTGATGAATAATTGTGCAACTCTCAACAACCATGCTTCTCCATCTTCTTCTTTCTTATGATCACCATAAAAAGTGGGAGGATTAATCTTCCTAGTCTCTCCTTGCAAATCATTTGCTTCCGACCTCCTCCTCTGTCTTCAAAAAAGGGACACACTTGGGCTACTCTCTGACCTTGAACATGTACATTCTCTTCTATTTGAGTGCCCTTGTGAATGATGATGTCGATTTCTACTAACACTCTTTGTTCTCCTATATCTTTCATGATCATCGCTCCTATCATGAGATATTGATGCTTCTACTTGCCTTACACTAGCTGTTTTTTTGTGTCAGAATATCTATTGACTTACCTCTGCAACATATTCAAACTCTATAGTAGTTCTTCCTGAGCTCTCATCATTATTTCATTGTCTTGTCTATAGCTCTGCACTTCTTTCTACAAGCTTAGCATAGTCTTAGCAAGCTTTACAGGCTCCACTATGGCCCTACATCCACTAGATTCGGTCTCTGCATTTCCCATGCTGACATGTAGACCTTTGACCTCCTTCTCATGGCAGTAAGACCCTTGGGAATCCTCCATATCTCTAGTTCTCATATAGGGACCAAATATTCTTTCATGTTTCTCTAATTCTGCAATAAATGTGCATGCAACAATTGTTGTTAGAGTTATGCATAATATAAAATATTTCATAAATTAGATTACAAGTTTATTCGAGAGAATTTGTGAAAGGTATGGATGATTTGGAATCTAATTCTGATTGTTTTGATACATTCTCCCATAAATTAGCTTTTCAATAATTGCACTCATGCCTCATTCTGAGCTCCAGGATGATAGTTATGGTCAGCATAATTTTAGTTGTTTTCTCATTTTTATCCCTCTATGGTACAAGTGTCTTCTCTTCCATCCTGTACAATTTTAGGCACCTAGATTCCAATTTTGGTTCCATGGTTTTCTTCGGTGGTCCTTGATATTTCTACAAAATGCTCCTCTTCCCCAAATTGAATTTTGAGCAAGGAGTTATGCCCCTTGGAAGTAAATTGGTACCTAATTTATACCTTGTACTATTTTAATTGTAACTCTCTTACGAGCTTTGCTTTGTTCTCGGAATGTCTCATTGGAAAGCTCTTACCAAGTTTTTTCATTTAAGTAGTAGAGACTTTGTGTACCAAAGAAACATATAGTTTTTAGGATTTCGACCCCTTGAAAATGTTATTTAGGCCCTCAAAATGGCTTTGCAATTTTATGTCCTTTGAAATCATGAAAAAATTTGTAGGAATTGACTGGTTTACTGTTGTAGTGGTCCCTAAAATAGGTTGAATTCACTTCAAACTGTTCGAAACTTCTATAGCACCCTCATAATATAACCTGCACCTGTCATCGACAATTTTCCTCCATCGACGATCGACTTATTTCCTTGCATCGATGATTTTCAAAAAGGATACTTTATGAGATTTTGTCGAACCTCGAAACCCAAACTAGAATAAATCTGGTTCATCGATCACAAAATTAGGGGTAATCTTGGTCGTCGATCCTCTAAAATTTGTCAAACCCGCAAATGAATCTCAACCATCGATCGTTGTTGGCACAGGGGAAAACCTAGGGTTCAACGCTCGAGAGCGCACCAACAAAGCCCTAACTATCGACCCTTTTGGCAACACCTGCAAAGTAGATGAAGTCTCACCCGAGGCGGAGGTAGGGGTGGTTGCAAGACTCAGGTGTTTGCAACCTTAGCTGGGACACAGATCTGTGATCCTATCCTCACAGGGCACTTAGCATGGATCATTCATCAGTATCCAACTCTTCTTATACTTCGCAGATAGCACAGAGAATCGCGACATTCACTTAGATCTAAGATATTCCAGCACTTAACAACAGTAAAATAGATCAAATCCAATAGATTATCACTAAGAATCTTCATACACATCAGATCTAACATTCATACACATCTAAGAAGCAAAAAGCCTAAGTAGATCTATCTAAATATATCAAAGCACTTAGCAACGGAAGAGATAAACGCATCAATTCAAAGCACAAAGCATAATACACAGATTTACATGGTTCACCCCCTCCCTGGGGCTACGTCCACCAACTCTTCTTATTTATTAGTGTCTTCAATCGGTTACATCATAAAGCCACTCAAAACCCTTACTTCGCATAGGACAGAAGATTTGCGCAACTCGCTAGATCATTCCTCCTTGTACTTCAGCACAAAGCCTTCTACAACCTCTTACAACAACTAGCACTTAGCTCTGTAAGCCTCTTACAATCATGCACAGAGCATTTACAATCCAAATCCGATCACACAGATCTAACTACTAGCACCAAGCCATCGACCATTCTTACATTGCCTAAGTGTCTATGTATACATTACAAAAGTGGGCCTAAGCGTGAGTAAACCCATGAGTCGACATCCCTTTCCCATTACATTAACCCAAAACCCTAAAAGAGGCCCAAAAGTGGACCGAGATCCCGCGATCTCTGCTTCGCCTGGTGCTCCATCTTTGACAGGGTGTCGAAGTCCCAAAAACGGTCAATTACGACCAAGTGTTCCTCGAAACTTGGTCAAGGGCCAACAATCGCCAGCTCGAAAGAAATCTATACCATTCATTCACCAACATCCGAAACTCCATTGACAATCGATAATTTTCCTTGGCAAACCAAATTTGTTCATGAATTTTGTTGAACCCCAATCACTCCATTAGTGATCAACAATTTATCTTAGCAAATGAAACATTTCATCGATTTTTCCAACCCGACCATCAATGATAAGCGATTTCCTTGGCTGACATGGAAACCTGGTTGACGTGGCATGACATGTGAATGTCGATGTGGAAACTCAGTGGACATGGCATGGCACATGGATGTTGATGTGGCATGACATGTGGACACTGACGCGGCATCACATGTCATCCTCCTCTTTTCCTTTCATTGATGATTGACAATTTCTTTTGGACAAATCCAAACACTTCATCAATTTTGCTGACCCGACCATTGACGATAAATGATTTTCTTTTGGACAAACGAAACACTTTTCCATTTTTGCTGACTTGATCATCGACGATCGATGATTTCTCTTGGTCCAAAGAAGCACTTCGCTGATTTTTCTGACCCAACCATTGACGATCGATGATTTTATTTGGATAATCGAAAAACTTTGCCAAATTTTCCAACCCGAGCATCAACCATCGACGATCGACTATTTTATTTAGCGAACCAATTTTACTCACAAATTTCGTTGAACCCAAATCATTCCATCAACAATCTCTCTTTGTGAACTCGTTAAACTTAGAAATGTTTTACCAACTTTGCGATGGATTTGAACTGTTGATCTCAATTGTTGATCTATTAAACTTTTCCAAACTTCTCCAATCCTGCAAATATATCTCGATCGTTGATATTTAATGTCTAAACGATCCGGGTCATTGATTTTTTCAAACTCTTTTGTCACCATTAAAACACGAAATTCAACCTTCCCAGCCATATTTTAACTGTGCAATCTACATATTGATGCCCTTGATCACCTCTTTGATAGATCTCAGTGCAATTTCAACCTGATTTTTCTCAGAAATATAGGGATTTCACTCTAGTTTCACAAATTTTCCCAAATCCATCATAGATTTGAAACTCTCCAACAATGAATTCACCTTATTCTCATTGGTCTTTGGCCCATACAGGTCGAGTCTTTAACTTAAGATTTTATACCACTTTGTAGTGTCCCCCACTACTAATCCCGACAATTTACAATTTTTCTGATATATATTAACTCAAATGATTTCATACTAAAAACTTCAATATAGCGGACAACATTTTTAAAAACATGAATGCAACTGAATTAACATCAACACAACAACAAACAATTTCTCATAACTCAGAGTTTATGAAAAACAAATAAAACCCATGATTTTGTGCAAGACATTGAGGATTTACATGCATTTAACAACATTATGAATACAAACAATTATTCCAACACACAACAACATATCAATTAATCATGAATAAAGTGTATGCACAACAATTAGAACCCATAATTAAAAAAAACGTAACATAGATAAACGCTTATCTTTTTTAAAACAAGTGTGCAACCCAGAGGACAAACGTTCCTCCCAACCATAGATTTGTTGCTCCAAATCCCAGTAGAGAATGACCCCTGAGCTGGGGCTATGAATCCACAAGAGAGGTTGTCTCTATTGTCCACTCACAACCTAATTATACCCACATCAAACTACTTTTTCCTATAGCTATTTCAATCCTCCAACTCTCTTCCCCTCAACCTACGCAACCCAAGGAATGGGATCCCCCTTCTTTGCACCACAGTCCCTTCGGCCTTCCCACTTCCCTACAAGGCTCCAACACAGGTTGGCTAGAAATCTCTCTTGTTTGGGACTTCATGGATGTTAGTTGCAACAAGAAAAACTCACAGTAGCAAGCTCACTGTTGTAGGGTAATCTCTCCCACAAAATCTCACTCTATAGTCCTAACAACCTACTTATTCACGTATTTGCAGCTCCAAACATCTACCACACATGCCCACTATGGCTGCCTTCAAGCACCAACACTCTACCCCCCTTGATGTCCCAAAAACTAGTTGTACAAAAATGCCTACTTTTCCCATACAAATTTTCCTTCTTTTCCCATGCTTACTTGACTCTCACTCTTCCCCAAAGGGATTTACTTGACTTCCACACTTCTCTCATTCTTGCTTGTACTCAACCCATACTCTCAATAACCATGTGAAGTGACTTCTCACACCCACCCTCTTACATATGTTTAATGATTGTGGCTTTGTGTAACACCCATGTTTCCCCCAGCTTGTAATTAATCATAAAATAGGATTACCATGCTAGGGCATGTGGACGATGTAAATGTATTATTGTTAAATTTCCCATAACTAATTATCGGGGGGTGAAGCCTTGAAGTATGAGCCATGATATCTCTAGATGAAAGAATTAGTTAATGAAGGAAAGGACTAGTGGTTGAATAATCAACCACCCCCATGAATGGAAACATGGGTTGTCAGCCTGAAGTACCACAAAAACCTGTAGACCCGAGCTTCCTTCTGAAAAAAGGAACAGGATAGGTCGGAAACCTTCCTAAAGAAGGAAGGTAAGATACATACAGAGGGATGGTAAGGAAAAGGGACAACAAGATAAGAGACACCAGAGGAGAGTGCAAGCTCGAAAGGAGATGCGTGAACCAAAAGGAAGCGCAGAGAACACGACCTGAAGGACCCGAACACGAGATTGATGCTGAGGAAGCATCTGATAAACCTCGCAGGGATACTGTGACATAGAGGTGGTCTCTGAGAGATGGCATAGTTCCCTATTGATATCATGTCTTGGCACGGGGGTGGTCAACGTGCTAAGGATGAATGCCTATGAGCCTATGGTTGGGTGGAAAGGCACACACCCACAGTCGGTTAGTTGGTTGCAACTTGTAATAGATAAGTATTCTCATACCCTCTGTAATTGAGTTGTAACTATGTAATAAAATTGGATATACTGTGATTGTTTTCAAGGATGTGCATGTATGCTTAATGGTTATACTGTATCCCTTTTATTTATGCTTGATTGTGTAACTAGGCAAGTAAGAAATTATATGGTTCAAACATGACTTGTACTCATAAATGCTTGAGCCCTATGGTGGCTTAAGCTAGAGCAATGAACTGTGAGTTCGTCGACCTTGGGCATAGTTTCACGTGTGCATGTTGACACTCCTAGTCGTTCTGAGTTCCTTGGAGGAAGGAGTCTACACAATCTAGGCCAGGGCAGCTACTCGAGGTTATAGTCATGAATCGTAAGTACCAACACAAGCTAGGCCAGGGAGACTACTCAAGGTTACAGTCATGAATCGTAAGTACCCAAACATCTTAAGAATATAATTTGTATCGCCTTACAACTTTCAGGTAATTGCAGCCAAAAACATTAAAAAGCCATACTCTTATGCATTGCAGGGCAACAACTTCGGAACTGAAACCACAGAAGAAGACCTCCAACTTGGTTACAAGTATGGATATAAAGCCGTGGTTGATCATAGGAAGCATGGGGCATACCCCAAGATCCAATTTGCGGGATAAGGTAAATAAAACTCAGTCCACATTAACCTTTCATTACTTATAAAATACGTAAATGTTTGATATCGTCCATAATTTAATGTCTTACTTTGTTTTAATCAGGGGAGAAACACTATCAACAAAACCATTTGTACTGGGAAACAAAGCGTTGATAGTGCAGCGCGACCAAAATATCATGGTGCTCCCCAACAACCCCATCCCAGTGGGGTGAAGCTCCATCCCAGTGGGGTGCAACCCCAAGATGTTTCCATGACTGAGGCCCATGATGGTAAAATGGTTGTATATTAATCATATACTTAATAATTCTGTACTTCTAAATTTTGTACTTATAAAATTTTCGTTTCAATGGCAGTGAATGTCATAGTTGAGCCTCTACGACCTGAAGATCAGGTGAACGGGGTAGCCATTCCAATGGTGACGACTATTGGACCAGGTAAATAATTATATTGCAGAGTTTTTTTTAATATTAATGAACTACTTTAATGATATTTAAAAATTGACCATATAAATTTAATATTTTGTTTTTTGTAGGTGATGGCCACTCAGAGCAGCGTCCATGCCATGGGTATGAGACCAGATGTGCTCTGCGTGAAAGGACTGAAACAACATCAACTACTGAAGAGAACCCAGTAAACGAAGACATGGAGATGGATGAATTACTTAAGAATTGGAAAACACAAAAGAAGACTAAAAGAAATTGATGATGTCTAATCATTTTATAAGACACTTAGATGTACATTATATAGCTGAACATGTAATGATGCATATAATGCATTGACATTATGGGTACTTTTTCATCTGATAATATATACAAAGATATTTCTATGGCTTGTATATATCTATGAATGTAATTTTATTATACACTTAATGATAATTTCATCTTCTCTTAGTCTTGGTATATATTGATTCAATACTCCTTGGTTCTATTGGTTCTATTGGCCTTGAAATACAATTTCTGCATCAATTTGTGGCTCCATGGATATCATCCTAGCGATTTGAAGGCATTGGTAAACATGAAATTTAAGAGATTGAATTGTTCAAGTTTGGATTTAAATTTTACATGCTTGTTTGTTTGTGGGTTTCAAGAGTTCCAAACTTGTATGACATCAACTGACATAGCATGGGGCCCTTCATGCCATCGACCCCATCTCCTACATTGTCAATAGTCATGATCCTTTCTTCTACCACTGGAATTATTCATGTATTGAGCCTTACAACATCTGAATCGATAACCAATATTTTTCATGGATCCAATTTAGATCATTTATCATTAGGGAAGGTGTTAGTGAAGGAAATGCTAGTGATAAAAGTTTCTCAGTGTAGATTCTTTTGACATATAATTCACCTATTAACTTGTTTAGAGGTGAATATGGTTAATTAGAATAATAAGACGAAGGGGAACCTTGGTAGTGTTTACCTAATGTGAGCTGGTCAATAATGATGATGTAGGCCTCATGGGAGAATGCATCACCGAAAAATGATAGAGATGTTGACATGAATAACATGTATGTAGTCATGCTTGAGAAGGATGTTCTAGTCTAAGGTTGTTGTCAATTAGATGTTAAGGACAATTCCTTCATATTTAGATGGTCACCCATCAAATGATTATTCGTAGCTCATGAATTCTCTAATAGTGGGGTAGTCTAACATAAGGGGTAGTCTAACACTATTGGATTTATCACACTATTATCTCTACATGTGGCCATGGCTTGTGCATTCATTATTACTAATTGTAATCATGGCTAGAGTCATATTCTTTATACTTTTATTGTATTAAAAGGTGTGATTAAGGTTGACCTAGTCAAACTTGATATTTGGGATCAATAATTCTCTTGGGGTGGTAGTTCTTGTTTTGTGGGAACCCGATCTGCAGAATGGTAATCTCTTTGTCTTTTAAGATAGAATGAGAGAATCCAAGCAATACCTGGTGCCTTGTGCTTGGGCTATGGAGTCTAGGCAACAAATAGAACTTGAAAATAGATAAAGAAGATGTGACAAAACCACCAAACAACAAGTGTTATCAGTCAAGGACAGATCTGATATATATGTAACAACTATATGAAATGCTCAACAAAGACACAACAACACATCCATAAAATTCTTGCACCCACATAAGACATCAAAGATGAGATTAGAGTAAGAGATATAACATTCTATTGAATGATCAACCCTTAAGCTATATCCCTTAGAAGGGGCACAAACTATCTCAATTATTATTAATTTTTAAAATAAATATATGTTTTTTGGGTCATATCAGGAGTACAAATTCTCTTTTATAACTCATACAAAGTTGAAATTCTTACAGTAACTTCCTTGCATTATGAAGAGCATGAATACTAATGTTGTTAAGTGATAAAGTCTGAAGAACATTCATGCTTAACCACCTTATCAAGAACCCTACTGGCCTCCTCAATGTTTATTAATTCTTGCAAAGACCATCCATTAATGTAGTAAATGTTACAACATTAGGATTGTATCCCTTGGACACCATCTCGTCCAAAACATTGTAAGCTTCCTCCCACCTACCTTCTTCACTACTTTAGTTTTTCTTCCTCCAATTGCATGTGAACCGAATGATTTACAACACCCATCTCTTTTAAGATTCTACCCAATATTAGACTGTCTATATAAACCCAAATGTCAACAATAATCATTGATCCAATGAGTTAAAAATTCATTTTGACAGAAAGACATTGGTATTCTATAACATTGGCACAATTTAATAGATAAACAAAATCTCATCTTCTTGAATATGCACCTTCTCTACAAATATTAATTCATTCTAGTATCACATCATTTTCATAACTTGAAAGAGAGAGAGACCTCCATTTTTTATTTTATTTTTATAACTTGGGACTTGAAAAGAAGTCTAGTTTAGTAAATCAAGGTGAAGGCCTTTAGAATTTGTCAATGTTCTTGGTGATTATTTACATATAATATCTATTGTTCATGAGGAATCTAATGTCTCACTTGGATTGACGTTTTGAGTTATTATTGTTGACTGCATCACCTTATCATGATCTTTAGTAAGAATGTCAAATCTTCACAGTCATCTCGTTCAACACCCATCTGGTGTCTTAGAAAGTGAAACTCTTAGTGGAAACTGCAAGACAAATAAGTGGAACAACAATTCCACAAGTGAAAAAAAGCTTTGCCTACCATTTGTTCAAACCATTGTAGCACATCTTTGCAAAATCCAACAATGGATATATATAGAAATGAAAAATAATCAAGCACTAATGTTTGTTTGAAGGCCAGTGGATTTTGTTCTAATGCAAAAATGTTTAGTGTAGTCCTAAAAGGCCCACATAATATATGGCATGCATCCATATCAAGTATAATTTTCTAATTATATTATAACCATTGGTTGCACAAGGGGCGAAGGGGCCAATAATGGTTATTATCTTTCCATTGAATGGTACAAGGAGCCAATCTTCCCAGGTAATTGTTAATGTTATTATTGCACTTCCTTCATAAGCATCAATTTGAAAATTGTCCTAGGAATTATTTTCGCTATACTCTAATGGAACCTTTATCTAAAAAAGTACTGGTGATTCCCCATTCCTCTTACTATGCAAAACCAACCCAGAATTTCTGGCAGCCTTCCAAAGTTTAAACTGTTAAAGGGGAAAATTAAAATATAGTAGAAATGCCAAGTAGTTTATAGCCTTAAGTGCCCACCCTAATAACATAAATAATACAAGGCTTGAAGAAATTAGAGTATTTTCCCAATCACCCATGTATATCCATTAAGAGACCAATTAGATGTAAGTCATTTTGTTTTCCTTTGACTTAGGAGGTTTCACATTTAGGTCAACCCTTTTTTTGTTTTGTATCTAAACAGAAACAATTTTCTAGCAAAACCAAGTATTATATCTAAGATGAAAACTTTTTAAAAAGAAAATCAAGAAAGGCAGTATGGGTACATGGGTACGAGCATACGATGTTCTATCAGAATAGAGACCCCCCCAAAAAATAGGTACACTAGTACATGAGTATGGCTAATACTACAAAGTACAAATAAAAACATATTTTTTTTCTTGTCTTTTAAGGGATATGGCCAACACTCTCCCTCCTCAAAACAGTAACATTTCCCAACCTATGGGGTATATCTTGGTAGTCCTAGATATCCTTGGGGACATCCATCCCCATTTGAGCATACCCAAGACATGTAAATCTTTGTTTTACAGTATCCACCCCTTGGGTATGTATACCAATATAACTGTGAAATCAAGAAATACTATAAACGTTTTAGAAAAGGTGAAGTAAACCTAGATTCTAACTAAGGTTTTAAATAATGGTATGTATCAACAATGTATAGGGTATAATCAATAATCAATAATCGTGAAAAACTTCCACTTCAATTATTATTAGCTAGATAAATTTTAGAAACAAGATAAATTTTACAAACAAACAAATTTAGGTTTTTTTAAATACTCAATAGTCTTCAAAAACTTCCACTTCAACTATTATCAGCTAGATGAAATTTAGAAACAAACAAATTTAGGTGAATGGACTTCAAGTTTAAACTCTATCTTTTTTAGAAACAAACAAATTTAGGTGAAGGGACTTCAAATTTAAACTCTTTCTTTCTTTTTCTTTGAATTATGAAATAAACAAAATAATAAACAATTCTTTGATACAATTACTCTCTAATATTATCTTCAATATTGCTTGAAGGAATTTTAGTAACGAATGTTATTATTATGTAGTTTTCCATCAAAACTAAAGACTTTGATCCGTCTTAAACTTACAATTGGTTCGAGATGCATGATGTGGTGAACAAAAAATGTGTTACTCGAACTGATTAAAGACTTATTGTAAGGCTTATAACATCAAATTGGATTATGCACTAGTGATGAGTCAATGGGTGTATTGTAAGAAACTACCCTATTTCTTTCAACAAAAAAAGTGGAGATTTGGTTACAAGAAACAATCACAAACACAATTCATTATCACAAATGTAGATTTTAGAAATTGTGTGTAATCACTCTATTGAATACATTGCAAATTTTTTGTGTATACAGTGTATTATCACAAGTGTAGATTTTAGAAAATGTGTGTAATCAGTTTATTGGATATATTTGCAAGAATTTTGTGTATAATGTCTGCGAGTTTTAATTTTTTTTTTAATGTGTAAAATTTCTTTGTGTGATGTCTGCAAGTGAAAAATGATAATTTTAGTTTAGTGGTTTCATTGTTTTTATAGTAATTATGTTGTAAGGAATTTCACTATGAACCAATTATAAAGTGTCATTAGTCCTATTTGTTATTTTTCAATCTCCATGGCCATACAATCACTTGTCAAGAACATGGAAGTTTTTTCATTAGTGGTAGTTGTAATGGTGGTGGTGGCTTCTAAATTGGGAGACTTGATGAACTCATCTGAATGATAGTGGGTCTCTACCATATAAAGACTTTTCCTTTACATATATTTTTATTCAGTAGTTTCCTTAGTTTATATTATGTTGTACTAATAATATACAAATTTCAAAACAACTTATTAATAATGACACACCAACATTACCACATTCAAACTCTTGTGTTTACATAAGAATATTTCAAAGTGATAGAAATACTATGAATAAGGGCATCAATTTTTTAATTTTTTAAAATAAAAATATGTCATCGCAAAAGCGACGAATGTAAAGATTCTTGCGATGAATTAGCTATACTATCGATGAACTTTTTTCGTCGATAGTATAGCTAATTCGTCGCAAGAATATTTACATTCGTCGCTTTTGCAACAATATCCTTTTCGTCGATAGTATAGCTAATTCTTCAGAATCATCTTTTCAGCCGTCTCTCTTGGGACGATATTCCTATCTTGTCGCTCTTGCGACAATATCCCTACCTTGTCACATCTGCGATGATATCCCTTCTTTGTCGCTCTTGCGATGACATCCCTACCTTGTCACTCTTGTGACGATTTCCTTTCCTTGTCCCTCTTGCGATGATTTCCCTTCCTTGTCGCTCTTGCGATGATATCCCTTCTTTGTCTCTCTTGCGATGATATCCCTTCTTTGTCGCTTGTGCGACACCAACTGTTGGTTGTATTTATTGCGACGACCAATGTTGGTTGTCAAACTTGCAACAACTTCCTTCACTACTACATATGGGTGGATTATTCCACGAAAATTTTCCACGCTTCCACTAGTTTCATCATTTTTTAAAAGAGGGCGGGATTTTTGTGGATATTGCCATGAAAGTTCGTCGCAGTATACACGAAAATCTTAATTTAACCTAGTCGGGATTTTCATCGCTATAGCGACGAACTTTCCTGGCAATAGCGACGAAAATTTTGCCTATCTCATTGGTCGGTGTTAACAACTAGTTGACTATTTTATCTATATATAAGTGACTTTAAGAGACTCTGCGACACAATTTCTATAGTTGCGACACTGTTCTTGGCTTTTGTTTGAGCTGTTTATTTTTTCTGTCACCCACCGGTTGAACAAATCCAATTTTCGATCTACATAGCTTGGATTTTGAACTTGCAAGGTTAGTATGTTATTTTTTATTGATGTACTCATTTAACTTGTAATTTTATTTTCAAATGTCCAATTTGCATTTAGCTTGTTTTTTCCTTGATAATATATTATAATATGTGTAGTACCATATTTCATATCTTTGGTTTTTGGATCTAGTTAGTATATTCTATGGAAAAGGGTATGTGGATTCCATAATATTCTAGGTTTATGGAATCCACATACCCTTTCCCCTTCAATTGTATCTATAATCTCTCTATCTTTTCATTGATAAAGATATGGAATTGCTCTTGAAACGCAACCCTGATCGGTGAAATGATAGTAATTGATTGCTATATTCCCTGCTTTAGCAGGGACTAATAAGATACATAAACACTAACCCTAAACTTATGTTAGGTATATATGTCTTTATTATATAAAGAAAACATTTGTACACATATGACCTTATTGTAAAGATGTTATCTATGTTGTCATGATGTTGATCCTCTACACATATGATCACCTTATTATAAAGATGTTGACCTTATTATAAAGATGTAGGTCAATGTAAATAAACATATCATAATCGAAAGGAGTAGCCAAAATATAAAAAATTGACAACTTAATGTTTGGTATGGTGTAGGTAAGACAATTACTTGTCAGGACAATGATTTGTCACAATGAATGAAAATGACAGGAATCTTGCTCGGTTAAGAGCGGCATTAGAGGTGAGGGGCGATGGAAAATGTTATTTCCCTTGCTATGATTGTAGAGTCTTGCAAAATAGAAGACTTTTAATAACAACAGCCCAAAGACATTGTAGGGAGAAGGGGCATGCCGAAGGGGGTTATGAATATCGTCCCTTGGTAAGAGGATTCGATATTTAATGTATTCTCTGTAATAATTAGTATGTCATGAATTTTAGTAATATTTCTTATCGGGATTTTTATATTTTCTATACACACTAACTTTTCTACGTTGTTTTTAAATATATAGACGATGCCCCCAAAGTGTCGACCTCCAAAGAGTTATTTGTCAAGTACTAGCAAAAATACTGCTTTACATGGAGATGAACTTCGAGATCAGAATATTGAAGCTGTTGATCATGTTATTAATGATGATATGGATGGAGATAACATTAGTGATTCAAATCATGAATATTAGATACATAGATTGATCCAAGACACATTTGCTCCAATGGATGAGGACAACCAGGATGATAGTCATGATGTTAATCCTCTACTCGAGAAGTCACGTCAACCTCTTTATGGAGGCTCAACAACAAATCTTTTATCTGCTATATTATTGTTGGTGAACCTGAAGGTTTTGAATGGTTTATCAAACACATGTCTCACACAGATACTAAGGTATTTAATTTGTTAATTATTTATGCCTGCATGTTCACAAATACTTA
>ML780532.1:7908-30761 GCA_009831015.1 Picea engelmannii | reverse complement strand
TAATCCCTTATATTCTTCAAGTACATAAGAGTTTAACTTTAGAGCTATGGTCAAATAAAAACATCAAAGGTCTTAAAGGAAATTGACCATGTGGTTTTGTATATATTTATCATACTTGATTACCGAATCAAAATGTTGTAGGAATTCACATGAAGTCTAGGCTTTGGTGTGACTTGGATCAATTTACAAGGATTATAAAATCTTATGATTTGAGTTAATTTTTTTTTGTTTTCCCAACAAATAATTCATGTAGTACTTCAATGCCTAAACTATGATGTACAATTCCTTATCTTATTTGGGTATATTATGATTGCACCAACAAAAGGTTCAAGTGTTATGTTATCCAACTCCTTCATTGTATCAAAGGTTCCGCCATAATGTATCATGCGAAATTTGCTTTGATTTCAAATGAAATTGCAAGTTTCATTAGATTTAATATTGATGCATTACAATTCTTTCAAGTCAAAGCTTCAGATACTTGGTTTTCAATTGCAATGAATTGAAAGGTTATACTTGCATTTTCTAATGTGCATTGAAGAGACACTTCATTCCTAAATAATTTGCTAACCCCATGAATTATCTTGGTTCAATTAAATTATCTGGGATCAACCAATTTACAATGAATTTTATATTTCTTAGGTCAATACACAATTCACATCCTCTAACTACAAAATCCATACACAACAATAATTGTTTTCCAAGCTCATATTTCTTCATGTTGGCTTGCAATTAATTGTGTTGAAAGGTTAAAAATATCATCTCCAAATGTTTCAAATGATCTTCTGAAATCTTTCTAAAAGTCAAAATATCATCCAAGGAGGCTACAATAAACAAGTTCGAGAAATGGTCTTAAGCTATCATCCATCAATCTTAGAAGTGTTGTCATATTGTTGTGTAATACAAATTGCATAATGACTCACTCAAGCAATCCATGTGTTTTTCTGAAAGTTATATTCCAAATTATTCTTTGTTTATATTGTCATATTGGTATCCTTACTTCTAATCCAACTTCATGATAACACATGCTTCCAATATTTGGTTGATTAGTGCCTTGATTATTTGTAGGGGATATATATATTACAATATATTAGAATATTAGAATATTACAATGTAATAGTAATGCCATATTACAATGTAATATGGCATTACCATATTACAATGTAAAATGGTAATCCCTTATTACATTGTAATATGGCATTACCATATTACATTGTAATATGGCATACGATATGGTATACCATATTACAATGTAATATGGTAATACCATATCTCATGTAATTTTTTTTTTAAACTTAAAGCCATTGTCGCAATATCGACGATAGTTCATCAGAAACAAATTTTGCATTTTACCACACCCGTCGCAATAGCGACGAAAGTTCGTCGCAATTTGCCACGAAGTTTCGTCGCACATACAACATATGTGTCGTAAGTTTGGTCTTGAGATATATTTTCGTCGATATTTCCACAGATTTTCGTCGCAAGTGGCGATGGTTTTGCATCACACATTCAACATATGCATCGTAAGTTATTGACTTGGCATAAATTTTTGTCGCAATTGCAACAAATTTTCGTCGTAATTGCCACACTTCTTCATTGTTATTGTGATGATTCATAGGGTTAACTGATATTGAAGGTGGTGACATGTGGAGCGCTTATTTCATCAATGTTTCCATGCAGACCTGGGTCATGGATATAGCGACAAAATTATTTTGATGAAAAAAAATCTTGGCTTTTGTGGAAATTGCAACGAATAAGTGTGGCAATATCAATGAAAAATCGTCTCAAATTTGGTCATATGTACTAGTTCTTGGGTGGTCTCTCTTGCTATGTTTTTGCAGGTTCATCGCACTTGCCACAACACGTGAAGCGATGTTTTGGAGACCCAAGATTCATCACAATATCCATGACATAACGTCGCAAGAGCGTCGCAAGAGCCGTCACAAAATGACCCAAATTTACTAGTGCCAGGATGTGGAAGCATAAGTATGCCCCACACACCAATGAAGATCTCCTAATTAGATACAACACCCATATCCAAGGCTCCAACATTTGGAATGCAGCTTGGCGCAATCACCCTCTCATTCAAAAGCATGCATTCTAGGAAATCCACAATGGAGAAGCGACCCTTTTCTAGTACAACTCTTGGAAACAACTATCACCTCTACACTCTCTAGAAGTACTATGCCCTATCTATGAGAAAATGCAACTCATGGCTCCACTTAATGTAAAGGATCTCTAGTTAATGACTTCTCATCATCATCCCTAGCGCACCTAGAAGACTCGTCCACAAGAACTCAACATTCCAGATGAAAACGACGTGGAACCTTGGTGCACAATAGCCTCTTATAGAAATATCTGAATCAAGGATGGCCCTGATATTCTCAAGTGGGGGTATTCTCCAGTAGGTATGTTCTCGGTGAAATAATCCTACTACCTCCATGAAAACTTCCACATGCAACCAAAGGGGCACATATGGAACATTATTTGGAAATCTAAACTTTGGCCAAAAATTTAACTTTCCTCTGGCTAATGGTTCAAAAATGAATCCTCGCATGGGACAATCTCCAGAAGCCGGGGTTTTTTGGGCCTTTGATGTGTCATCTCTATCAGAAACAACAGGAAACCATTGAGATTCTCCTAAATCAATGCCCCCTTAGTGGGGAAATCTGGGATCATGTTTCCCAAATTATGCAAAGATCCAACATAAATAAATATAGCATCATCATCACTATAGAAAACTAGGGATCAAATGTTTACCAAAAACCGATCTTGAATTTTTTTTGGAAACTATTACCAGGCTTCACCGTTTGTCTAATTTGGAAAGAATAAAACAAAAGGATCTTCCACTCCCAACTCTCCCCCTGCTCATTACCTGGGAAAAAATTATAACTCTATATAGGAAACCATCAGAGCTTCCCACTGGTCCCCAAAAGATATTCAGTGCAATCCCTTTAAAGTCCTATCCTCTCAAATTGACAGTTAAATCTCCCCGTCCATCACCTCTAGGGACCTCCTCATCTTGGTTCTCTTACCCACAACCCCACCTCCTGGATCCCCCCCCTCCAGCCTTTGTCAAATTGAATTTTGATGGTGCCTCGAAGGGAAACCCTGACCCAACCGAATATGGGATCACTCTCTGAGATGGCATTGGGAAAATTCTCCACTTCATGGCTGGTCACTTGGGCCTAGATACAAACAATGCAATGCAATTGTGGATTCTAATCAAGGGAATACAATTGGCCACTTGTCACAACATAAATCAACTAATAGTGGAAGGTGACTCTAAAGTGATCATCTCTCTTGTTTAAAAAATCATCAATGGATCCAATCCGATGAAAGTCTCCCCAAGATGGAGACTCCTCGACTTGCTCGAAGTGTTCAGTACCCTCCTGAAACCCACCCTCACTATCATTCCATCCCATGTGAGAAGAGAAGATAGTAAGGTTGAAAACTGCCTAGAAAACGCAAGTGCCACCTCAATGGAGGAGAATATCCAGATAAATGCCCAAATTTTCCTAGCCCCCTCGTTGCTGCTTCAATGCATGGAAATTTCTCATCATGATTGTACTCCCCCAGATGGGGTGCCAAGTGGAAAACATGCGCACTAAGAATTTAAATGCACATGTTTCCACCCTCCCATCCATATCTCGTAGGGTGAGTGACATTCAAGGCTCATACACGCAAGTGCAAAGCCATTTCGGCTTTGGTTTAATGGCTCCCTCTGTGCAATAGAGTTGGCATATTGGGATGGGTACGGAATGCACAAGCCAGGTCCCTTAAAATACTTTGACACCTCACCATTTACATTGGGTAATAAATTTCTCTTGTCATTTGGATTTGGATCAACTCCTGAGTTTTGGCACAACTTGTGCTTCTCCAACCATTCTCCTCCCCTTCTCGCAAGCTCTATGCCTGTTAGTGTTAGACAGTTGGCTTAGGTTGATGAATAGTTGGTATGGATTGTTGGTTGTCCTTGATGTCAACTATTGTAGAGTGATATTGTATATTTATTTCAACCCTTAGTGATTGATGTCAACCTTTGGAGAAAGTTCGATAGTGAATTCCGATAGCACAAAGGTTTGGGTAATGGACCCAAGGTTGTTTCATGTATAATGGTATGAGTTTTAATATATTTTAAGGTAATACTATTATAAATGGATATTACATGTCATTCCATTTATGGTGGTATGTGGAACTTCACATAACTCCTTACAGCTATAGAATTATGGCCATGAGAAGTTGGAGAACCCAGGTTTAGGTAATGGAACCAAGTTTATTTGATGGATAATGGTATGAGTTTTGATATATTTGAAGGAAATACTATTATATATTGATAGTACATGTCATTCCATTTCTAGTGGTATGTGTAACGTCACATAAATCCTCACGGTTAGAGAGTTATGGCCATGTGAAGTTGGAGAACCCTCATGAGTCATCTAGAAGCCCCAAAAGGTCAAAGCAGTCAAAGTGGTTTAAGAGAATTTTAGAAGGTAAATAATAAAGTGAAGTGATGAGTGTAATATAATTCAAAGTGAATGCAAAATAAATTATTTAAATAATAAAGTTAATGAATAAATTACTAAATTGACAAGTGGTTAGAAGGGGGTTAGCCCTAAAATAAGGAAAGTGGTTTCAGATGGTTAGACGGTAGCCCCTTTACGTAAAGTGAAGTGATGAGTGTACTATAAGTCAAAGTGGATACAAAATAAATTATTTAAATAATAAATTTAATGGATAAATTACTAATTGGACAAGTGGTTAGAAGTTGGTTAACCCTAAAATAAGGAAAGTGGGCAAAGTGACCTAGAAGATGCTTCTAAGGAAGCTACTTGGAGAGTAGAAATAAGAGGCAAGGCTCTCTCATTTCACATTAAAAGTGAGAATATTGAATATCTATAGGTGACTGAGGTAACCAAAGGATATCTAAGCCGAATTTCAGAGGGAAGGTGAAGAAAAGAAGGTCGGAATTCAAGGGAGGATAAATTATTTTGATGATGCTTTCTAAGTTATGTTATTTACAGGTCATCTTACCATTTTCACAATAACTTTTTTTCTACAATGATTCAGACCGTGAAATTGATAGGACATTGAGGAAACATATCCAAGTATCTATGGTAATAATTTTAGCTTGTGGGTCGTTGTATTTTTGGAGTTACACTCCGTGGAAAATAGAGTTTGTGGCTAGTCCTGAAACTAGTCTAAAACAAGTGTTTCAGGTAAAAACGTCATAAATTCTTCATAACAGATACAAATTATGTAAGAAAAAATGTCTTGGTTATAGTACAGTATGTAGTATTCTATATAAACTTTTTATATCTATTCAACAAATATTCCATGTGGGGCACACTCTACAAGGTCACTCTCTAGAATAAGCCAGAGTTCAACAAGGTATGCCATTTTTGCTATAACTCCTTTTCTGAGAGGTTCCAAGTAGTGACACCTGGAGAAATTGCATAAAACAGACTAAATAACATTGTGTACTATTTTTCAGATCTTCATTCATTACAGGTACATAGTTATGATTATTTCAAGTTAGGGTTGTTTACAAAACTAGTCATGTGAGATTAAAGAAAAGTTTGATGAAAATGCTAGTCTCTTGTTGTGAAAGTTAAGGAAGGTTTGCAGGTATGTGATCATATACACCAGGTCTATTACAGAGTTACAAATCATATTTGGATGATGAAATTGATGAAGGATTTTGGTTAACGTACATGTTGGGTACATGGTTGAGACAAGTAGTTGATGAGTTGGCACATACATGAGGTGTATAGTTGATGATGTTGGTACTTATTGATGAGTCATATTTGATGAGTAGTTGATGCATGATTGGTACATACTTGGTACATGGTTGGAGGCACTTGTTAGTAGTATTGTTGACACATGGTTTATGGATGATGTAGCATACTTGTATTGGTATATTATTAGAAGCACGTATTGATCTTGGTAATGATTATGAGTTGTTGTGTTATGGTTGGTTGATGCACATATTTGAGATTTGTCTTGGTGATTGATCTTGGTGAGTATATCTGATTTGGTTGATAAGATTGATGAGATAGGTTATTGTGATAGGTTGTTTGGACAGGTTGTTTGGACAGGTTGTTTGTACAGGTTTGGTGCATGGTTGATGCACTTGTTCATGGTACAGGTTTTGTACAGGTTTGGTGCATGGTTGATGCACTTGTTCATGGTACATGTTTTGTACAGGTTGGTGCATGGTTGATGCACTTGTTTATGGCACAGGTTGATTACAGGTTGAGGTATAGGTTGGTGGATGGTTGATGCACTTGTTTATGATACAGGTTGATTACAGGTTGAGGTACAGGTTAATGCATGGTTCAAGTTTATTGGTATGGGTTTACAGTGGTATATCTCATAGTGATAGTGTTACAATGGTTCCATCATTCTTCTTCTACTTTAGGTCGGTTGGATGGGGCAAGGATAGGTGGTTGTAGCTGGAGAACATAGGGGGTTGTAGCCTCCTTCTAGTTTTAGCCAGAGAATTGGGGAGTTGGAGCTTCCCTCAGGTTGTAGCTTGAGAAACTAGGGGGTTGGAGCCTCCTTCCAGTTGCAACTGGAAAACAAAGGAAGTTGGTGCTTCCAATGAATGTAATTCTTCAAGACATATAAGAAAACAAATTCCTTGGTTTTCTCCCTCTTTGGGTTTCCACGTAAAACACTCGTGTACTGTGTATGTGTATGATTGTTCATTTGTTCATTTCTTATTTACTCTGCAGTTATTGGATGATAATGTTACATTGATATAACACTTGGATTATATGGTTAAAAATGATTAAATTGTTCCTTTAATGATTCACCCCCTCTCTTAGTAATCCAACAGTTAGGTGTCTTGATTGCATGCTCAATCATGCCACGAGAATGCAAAAAGCCCTAGAGAGGGCCTTCTTATCATAGTTTTGTTGCTAGGAAAAGAAGGCTACACCTCTTTTCCCAGTCGCCCTCAACTTCTCTGGTCTGCCTTGATAATTTCTCAGTGATACTTCCCCCCTCCTCAACCCCAAACAGGGTGGTGGAAGAACCTCCCATGGCTATTATGGAAGAAAAAAATACTATAGTGCCATTTCAAATTCCACCAACTTCCTTCCTATAAAGGGACCCTGACCCCCAAGACTCACCACCCCTCACTGGTTGCTCCACCCTTGGTGCTGTCGTTGCCTTAGAATGGGCCACATGCATATTTGAAGAAGAAATCCCGCTGGAGGTGTGCCATGAAGAGACTCTTCCTCCTCCTTCCACTGCTCCGAATCAGGGACCGAGCTCCACTTTCCACCTCTCACCATATCACATGGACCTGATTTTCAATATGCGCTGGGATATGCAGGAACAACTCCACAAACACACCTTGCTCAACAACTACCTCGACCTGTTGTTTGACGCTTTATCAGGCTCGCAAGGCCAAGGATGATGCCCAACCTATGCATAATCGTTCATCTTTTCTCCCACCGACAACACTCATGACGACAAAGGATTCACGGGTTCATCCATCGATTAATTTTGCTACATCATTTTTTGTTTTTATGCGCTGTAATTGTCAAAATCACTGTAGGAATTTTGATTTCTATGTTCAGGGATCTCTCAGACTACTCAGACTGTTCAGACTGTTTAGACCTAGACACTCTCAGCTGCTTGTTCTGGTTTCCATTTGTTTGACAAAACATGTGGCAATTTATTTCCTCTTGTCCAAGCATGAAATCATACAAACACCTGTTCTGATTTCCATTTATTTGACATAACATGTGGTTGGTCTTTAAACACTATCTAACTATGTATTGTTGTGATAGCATTATGAGATAATAAAATCTTTTTATTTACAAAACAAATTACATTACTTTATTTTCACTAATTTAATTATTTTCATATAATTAAAATATTATTTTAATAAATATTAAATCACCACACTTTTCATATTCTAAATTTCTCTTTTAAATGTTTTTAATCTTATAACACCTTTAAATGTTCTTAATAACCTAAATTTAAATGTAAATTTATTTCACAATCTTAACCCACCCTTAGTGATTAGATTGCATGCACCTTCATGCAATAATAAGAAGAAGATAAGTTAACGAGGAGCATTTTCATATCTCTTTTTTAAGAAGTTTTGTTAGCTATGTAATCCAGTGCTTAGTTCCTTCATGGTGGGTGTATAATGGGTTATGATATTATTGATTGGGTTTTATTATATATTTTTTTTATTATTTAAATTTTTGGTTACTATGAATAACTGTTAATTGTTTTGTTTTAATATTAAAATAAAAATGTTTTTTCATATTAAAAAAGTTCGGTTTATTAAAAAATCAATTGAAAAGAGGAGTATCTATTGTATCAAATTCACTTATAACTCATCTTTGATTTTATTCATTTTAGCAAGCTCAAATACATAAAACATAAGCTTCAATTATTTTATAAACTTAAATTTAAATAAAAATAATAATAACATCCCATCTTCACTACCCACATACCATTATTAGCTTTGGTATCATTTTTAATTAAAATTTTAACTATAATTTTTATATTTGATTTTATTGATTTTAGGAAGACATAAGTTTATGTACTTTTATAAACTTAATTTTAAATAAAAATAACAATAACATCCTACCTTCACTAACTCATAAACCATTATAAACTTTGATATTACTTTAATTAAAATTTCAAATATAATTTTTATAATTATTTAAATAAAAATGTTTAAATATAAATATGGAACAATATCAAAAGCCCATACATAAAATATGGTAAAGTGGTAATAAATACAAATAGGTAAAGCCACATCTCCAATTGTGACCTCGAATTTAATGTCTTCATGACATGTGGATCTATGTTTATGACATGTGGATCTATGTGTACCTCTTTTTGAGTAGAAAATTAGTACAATTATATTAAAATAGTATAATTTTTACATTCAAATGTACTATTAATAGTCTTTTGAGTCTTTCCTACACTTTACAAAAAGATACTATTCAGTGCATCCTGCTGGAATACATCTAATACAACCGAAATTAGAGCTCCAAAAAGGATCTAAATTCTCCAAAAAAGCATACTATGCAAGGATTCGAGGATATGAAAACACCTCGATCCAAGATTGGAAGACTCCTCGCAACTCAAAACTCAGAATACTAAGGGAATATTTCCAAAAGAGAGATGAATAAAGAGCCGCTAATAGATATTTAAAAGGCGATTAAGATCCTCCAATCCTTCAAACCACAAATGAAGCGAAATGATTCCTTCTGGAGATAGTAATGCTTTCTTTGAGAGCCCATCCGCTTCCTTATTGTAATCAAAATAGATGTGAAAGAATTGTATAGCCGAAAACTTTCTTCTCGACATCCCAATTCTTTGTTTCCAGCCTTCTAATGAGCTCACACGCAGATCGCTTTTATAATTTAACCAATCTATGATTACCTTAGAATCTCCCAGGATTTGAAGCTTGTGGATAGACAATAGATTTGCTAAATAAAGAGTTTCCCACACACCCATTAACTCGGCCTTTGTATTAGTTCCCTTTCCATAATTCAAATACCATTTATAAACTATAGAAGTTGATAGTTTAATGATACCTCCAGGGCCACTGCATAAGCCATTTACCTGGGCAGCTCCATCAAAACAGGCCACTGGAAATTCTAGTGGAAGGTCAAGGTTGTTTGTAAGAAGAGAGGAATTTATAAGTTTATCCACAGGTTTCTGAAGGATGCCAAGAGTTCTAATGACAACCGAGTGTATTGAAAGCACCTTTCCTTCAAATATCGCAACATTCCTTTCAAGCCATATATACCAACATGTGAGAGCAACAAGACTTGTTGGAATAGTCTTATTTTTTGTCCAGTTTGAAAGATAATCTTCAAGATCAACCCATCCCAATTTTGACTGATATTTTTAATGGATTTGATTTTTTTACAAATGAGTTTGGTGAAAGCATAATGAATGAACATATGTTCATTTTCTTCACTCACTACTTTGGATAAATGGAAATGCTCAGGTCTCAGCCATCCTCTATGTTGTAATATTTTCCAAGTCAATATTTTGTTCTCCGCTACGAGCCACATGAAAATCTTAGTTTTCAGTTGAATATCCCATTTCCATAAACTTTTACGCCAACCTATAATAGTCTGCAAATTAAGTGTGGAATTTAAGGCCACATAGACATTTTTATTTGAAAGGTAACCTGAAGAGTCCCTGCCTGTCCAAATAAGTTCATATTCATTATTGAATATGGAAACTCCCGATGCTTGAAGCACCCGTCGGAAGCGATCCCACTCCTTTGTCAAGTTGCCTATAAGTTCCAACTCCGAACTGATGTACCAAGTTGAAACTAAAGTATCATGTTCTTGGGGTTTCCAAACCTGTTCTAGAACCGAGACATGCTTTTGACTTAGAGCATTAATAAGTGAATTAGAAAAATAGGAGTATGTGCCTAATCCTAGGATTTTGTCCCTACCTAATGCCACATGGTGACCAGTACCAGGCTTCCATCTTAGCCAATTTGTGATCAAAGGTATCGCCTTTAAGAGACTGTTCCATATTTTTGAAGCCAAACTATTTTGAAAAGTAGCTGATCTAAGACAATTTTTCACTGTCATAAACGAGAAGTACTTATCCTTTAGTACTTTTTGCCAAAGTCCTTGTTTAGTTAATACTCTCCAGAAGGTCGATGCTGCCAGAGCTTTACTGAAAGAAAAAATGTTACGAAGGCCCCATCCCCCATAACTTTTTGGATGAGTTAGAGTCTCCCAATGACATAGGTGGTAATGACTTGAATCAACATTCATGTTCCATAGAAAGTTAAATAGTAATTTTCTTAATCGGTGGAGAATGGACTGTGAAACTGAAGCTAGTGAAAACCAATAAACTGGTTGGATTTCTTGAAAAAATTTGCATAATTTATACCTCCCACCCAATGACAACCACCTATAGCTCCAATGATTAATTTTATTTTCAGCTTTGGTTAAGATCCATAACCAGTCTTCCGATTTCTGGAGTCCCTCCTTTAAGTGGTACCAAAGATATTTAAAACCGACAGAGAGATCAGTGAAATTATACAAGAGTAATAACTTGAAAGGAGTAAGTTCTGACTCTGAGAGGCCTGAAAAATGAACTGTCGATTTGAACGGATTCACCTTTAATCCCAAAACCATACAAAATTTATTAATGAGACTCATGATCACCTTCCATTCCTACACAAAAGCATATGTCAGCAGTAAAACATCATCTACAAATAAAAGGTGAAGGATTTTCGTAAGTCTGGAAACTTTTATTCTAGATAAGGAACCTTCTCTTTGGCTTGTTGTTAATAGCAGACTTAAGCTCTCCATCACTAGTATAAAAAGTAAGGGTCACAGTGGATATCCCTTTGGGAGTCCTCTACCACTTCTGAAGAAATTCGTGGCCTCCCCATTGACTAGAACTGCAAGAGATGCATAACTCACACATTCCATAATCCAGTTTGTCAAGGACACTCCAAATCCAACTTGGATTAAAATCAAATGCAGGAAATCCCAGTTTACACAGTTGTAGGATTTTTGTAGATCTAGCTCTAGGATAAGAGCTTTTGGTTTTTCTTTTTTATACTTTGTATGCACTCATGTGCAGTACCTATAACATCATATATTTGGCGACCCTCCAGGAAGCCAAACTATTCTTCCGATAGAACCCTTGAAAGTATTGGTTTAATCCGGTTGGCTAAAATTTTTGAGATGACTTTATAAACTAGATTGCATAACGAAATAGGTCTGTAATCCCCAAATTTTTGGGGATTATCCATTTTGGGTATCAGAGCTAAAAATGTGGAATTTAAGCTCCCTGCCATGCGCCCACCAGTCCAGACTTCCTCCACTAAATCCAGAAGGTAATCTTTAACTAAATCAAATAAATGTAAGTAAAGTTCCACTGTCCAGCCATCCGGCCCTAAACTTTTGTCTTTTTTGAACAGAGATAGAATCAATTTCAATTTCTGTAAAGTGACTGACGAAATAATATCTCTCACTTCATCCTCACTTATCCATCTTGTAAATATCCCCACCACCTCAACCTTCCCTACTGATGAAAAAGTATCCGAGGAATTGAAGAACCTCTTGAAATAATTTTCTTCTTCCTCGATAATTGCTTTTTGTCCTTTATGTGTAAAACCATAATCATATCTACTCTCCCATAAGTGTTTTCTATTTCTCCTATGATTAGCAAATTGATGAAAAAACTTTGTATTAATATCACCACTTGGAACCCATATTGCCCAACTTTTGAGTCTCCATATTTCCTCCCGTGCTTTAAGGATCTTGTTCCTTTCTGATTCGAGTTTGATGAGGTTAGAATCTACCACCAGGATACAATAACCCTCCGCGATCAGCTACAAATGATTTTTGATTTTATCTTCCAGTTTCTCCAGGACCAATACATCCCAGGCCCTAGATTCTTTGGCCCAATTTTTTGTAATTACTTTTAGTTCCTTTAGTTTCTTGATGAAACGACATTGTCTATCTTCCTCCTAAAGATATTTCGGATCCCTCCAGAGTTGATGCACTAAGCTATTGAAGTATTTATCTAGAAGCCACTGAGCATTAAACTTGAAAGGGTAAGCTTTGGGAAATTAAGTGTTCTCCAGCTGTCACATAATTTGCGCATGATCCGACAAAAAAGGAAATTCCACCTAGGAGTGATACAATCTAACATTCAAGAGTAAATCCTCCGAAACCAGGTACCTATCCAGTCTTTTAGATATCAACTCTGAACCCGAGAGACCATTACGCCAAGTCAAGGATAATTTATCAGGTTGGACATCTAACAATTTTAGCATTTGGAATAGGGAAATGAAAAAACTTGCTACTGGACCAAAAGAGGCAAAGCCTCCCCGAATTTCTCCATTAAAGACCGTAAGATTTAATTTCCCCGCAATCATTAGGATTTTTAATGATAGAAATCAACTGTTTGCGAAAGTAGTCCAATTTTTTTTTTATGTTCCAAGCAAGGCCCATACACATTTAAGAAGTTGATCTTCCTTTTAGTAGCATAGATCGAATCTGTTAACAAAATCCCACCACTAGTAAGGAATGGAGTCAAAATAAAAAAAATGGGATCCCACATCACCAGCAGACCACCTGAAGTACCAACATAACTCACTGCAGAAATAACCCAGGATGGGTGAAATCTATGCACAAAAGAACGAGCTTTTTGTTCGTTAACCAAAGTTTCCTGTAGAAACACAATATTTGGTAGGGTTGTATCCAAAACATTCCAGAACAAGGATTGTTTAAGGGAGCCTACAATCCCTCTAAGTTTTAGAGACAAAAATAACATTATTTATCCCTTGCTAGGGCCTTCACTGCTCTAAGTTCACCACATTCAGATGAGGAGGGATTCGTGACTAAGGGAGAAATAGATGACACCTGTAATTTCTTCCTTTTGCTTCTAGTTTTGATCGGAGAATGTTCTATTCCCAGTCCTTGTGATCAGGAATATTCCTTAGTAGACTCAGCCTGAGTAGAAAATAGTGTATTAACCTCACCAGTAAAAGTAGACAGGTTGATAACTGCATTCCCGAAAAAAATAGGTAATTGTGTCGAAAGATTGATATCTCGAAGGTAGGGAATCAGGGATTCCAAAAGATCACTTAAAGAGGATTCACCTTCCTTAGATTCCTGATAGCCCGGAAGCAAAAAAATGTTCACCAGTAGGGGGAAGGGTCTCTTGTGTGGCTGAGGAGAGGGTAGGTAAATGCTCAGGGATAGGGAGACTCGTCTTATTAGGGAGCTGCGGTTCCAAGTCTGGTATAACCCCTCGGTCACCAGTCGTCAAACAAATAGAATAGACCAAGCCCCTGGACAAAGGAAGGTCATGAACACGTAAGGAAGGTGAAAGTACAGGCTCATGAACAGGGCATCCCTTCCCCTCCCCCAAAGGCGGCTTCAGAGAGGATATTAATAAGTTCAGTATCAGAGAGGCATTCAGTTCAACTTTTTCCATTAATGATAAAGAGTTAAACAATATCGGGCAATAGTATTGTAACTTACCAGTTATATTATCATCTCGTTCCAGTGAGAGAGGTGACTATGTTAAAGGGTGACTACATTCTGTCCAGAATGAATTCCCCTCCTCTTAGAAATATCCTAGGTCTTGGTGTAATGCCGTATTTTCAGAAACTTCATCTTCTTCACACCTTCCCATACAATTTCTTCTCAGATGTCCCGTTTTGTGACAAATATTGCACCAGAAAGGAATTCCAAGATAGTCCAGTCTCTAGACTATCCTCCTGCCTCTCCAATCAATCTCTAAGAGTTCAGGAAGTCCCCCATGGACGTCCAACTCCACCATTATTTTGCCTATCTTTCTTCTAGAAGCCGAGATTAAGGTATCTTCCATCGCGATAAAGGAGCCTAAGGAGTTCCTGATAGCTACCAGTGTCGCCTCATTCCAAAAATGAAGGGGAATTCCTGGGAGTAAAACCCATAAGTGCTGAAGTTGAAAATATTCTATATCAAGGTTGAAAACTACCCGCCATCTCTTAATCATAAGACTACTGCCTCCTATAACCCACTTTTGTTCCAGAAGTAGAGTCGTGTCTCTAGGATTTTTGCAAATAATGCCAACCCAGCCTTTGGTTAGAAAGACTAACTCATGCTTGTATCCTAAAAGAGGCCTCCAGGTTAAGTCCACCCAATCTAGCAAGGATACCTTACAAAGGAAACTGTAAGAAAGTATTTCAACTATCCACACAATGCCAGATTGCAAGTTTTAGCAAGGCAATCATCTGATCCTAGCACCATCTTATGCACTGTCTTTTTTTCCTTCTACTTCCTTTTGCTAATACAGAGTCTTCCAACCTCCTTTCTACCTTCCTTCGAGCAAGGAGATAAGTTCTTCACCTTACTATGTTCATCCCTCAACAGTGCCTATGTGCATCTCTTGACAGGCAGTGTAAACCCTAGAGGATGTGACAAGTTTTTCGATGAGAATGGAGGAGGACAGGGATTAAGGAATGAGTGAGAAGGAATTGTGAGTAATGATTTGGAGGAGGACGGAATGTAAGAGTCAGATCCCAGACCTGCTGAATGTATCTTGTCAAATAGACTCTCTTCCCTCCAAAGCTCTTCATCAACCACATTCATCAATGTGCTGACGTTAGCCTCTACACCTGGCAGAGTCAAAGAGGCCATGATCTTCCACCTATACCTCCACTATGCCCTACTCCCCATAAGAGTTAAGAGAGAACTGTTGTGAGACATAAAACATTAGGTGTAAATAAAGGCTTAATTAATGGCGTAATAACAACCCCTAACAGAATCCGTAGAAGACTCAACCCCCGAGAAAATCCACTACCAGTTCCCCAAAAAGGAAAACCCTGCAAACTCTTCACTAAACTAGTGAAGTAGGAAAGTTAGGGGACCCTTATACCATGTAAAAGATCTAAATCAAACAAAAAATGAGAAATCAGGTCTCCAAACAGAAGGAGAGAGCTCCGCCATTCTAGAAAGACTCTGATAGTAACCATGAGTTGATATCCAAGACTAAAACTAAAATAACTGGGCCCCGAGGTTCTGAAACACAACAACTAAAATACCTCTGTCACACAATAAACAAGGACTAAATCTAGTGGTATGGGCACCGATAATGATTCTACTCCAAGTTTAACTGGACTCAGTTAAACTAAAACCCCACTAAAAAATACTGCTACCAAAAGTCAATACCACCTTGCCTTTCCTCTGCCTCTAAGGCTCAACCTTCCTCCTAGACACTAATCACCCGCCATTGTTGTGGCTCTAATTCCCGCCTAGTTGCATAGTTGAAAATCGCCCCGCCATCGATACGATCTATGTGTACCTTGCAAGGTCATGATAATTATTTTTATATTAACCATGAGAACACGGTTATAAATACTTGATGGTGATATAAGTTCCACTTATGTTTTAATTAGTTTATCATTATTAGTCTTATAACATGAGTACATGTGGGGACTGCTCCGTCCATATCAATTTGATTCTTAGTATGTCAAACTAACAAAGGATTTAATGATGATTTATACATTTTCAAAATAGTATTTTGTATGGATCAAGATTAACATTATTTAAGAAGAACAAAATTCATGATATATATGTATGTATATGTATAAAAATAAGTTATATTTTTATATTTAATTTATATAGTATAAAGATTGTGTACTTTAGTATTTATATATATTTAATTATTTGAAGGTATTATGGTGTGATTTATTTTTATGTCGTGTATATATAAGACTTATTTGATGATAATTCAATTATTTATTATCTTTCATTATGTAGAATGTTTCTATGTGTTTCACAATTCTCTCTTGAGCCACCTTACTCTAGTCTAGATGCACGATTGCTTTGGGATGTTTAGCACTTAAGTGGGGTCGGGTCCCCTATTGCCTCTCCTATTATCTTGGTCCTTAAGTTTCCAATCTGACTTTGTCAGACCCTTTAAAGAACTTAATTAAGTACACTCACTCCAATCTGACTTTGTCAGACCCTTTAAAGAACTTAATTAAGTACACTCACTCATTGTGTGCTTAATTAAGTATACTCATCCATTGTTTGGTTTTATCTTAGGCTCTAAGCCCATAATATAGTGTATATTTAGTTAGGATGTTTGATCTCGATTCCTCCATGATGCAAATCCATTTGGGAATGCTCAATTATGGTTTACATGATTAAATCTTCCATAGACCTTACTTATTTATTGGTGTTAAGTGCATCGCGAATTTCTTAGGTTGTATTGTGTTTATATGTCATGGTTTGTGGAATAAAAAACCTTGTTTGAGAAAAATACTTGTGGTTCTCATTCAAAACCCATGGTACACTTCCTCTATACATAATTCTTTTCCCAATGGGTAGACCAACATTCACTTATGCCTACCAACATTCAGTTATGCCTTGAGATCATTTCCTTGCCTATTTATATCACTCATCTCCTCTTTGTAAAGCCTCTTTGAATTTTATTTCCTCCTCTCATTATCTTACAAGTACACAAACGACTTAATGTCAAATCTTGATCTAGCTATCCTACTTTTCTACCATGTTCCTGCATTTCTTGTTCTTGTCATTTCCATCACCTGTACATGTATCTCTTGCTTTTGGTGTGGTTTCTTCCTTGAAGGCTTGTTGTTTTGTCACTAGGGGTCTCCATTGGCTTAATATCCTTTCACACCTTAGACGATTCAAATATTTTACCTTAAGGGAGGTTCCAATATGGCTAGGGAAAGAGAGCTACCACATTTAGGAGGCCACTTTGGGTCACCATACAACACTTCATCATGATGTAGGAACATCGCTCCACCTCAACAGTGTGCCAACATTCCAACTCATCAACGCACATTCAAGGAAGGGAGAGGTGCCACCCTCTCATTTTTCCTTCGAGAATCTAAATCGTGATTAAAGCAATTAATGCTGACAGGTTGGTAGAGACAAGTTGTGCCTTTGCATAAGTTGTAGATGAGGTCAACATTAATTGGTTGATGGTAGGGGGTATCTGCATCCGATTTGGACCAGATTTCCATCATTGTAATCTGCCTCATTAGTCAGGCGTTTTGAATGGTGATTAGACACCACTAGCTTAGCTTGGAGGGAAAGGCTCGAGGAGCCCCTCTTTTGTAAAGAGATATTTGTATCAGATTTCACGAGGAAGTTTTTAGGGTAAGGAGAGTAAGGAGAGGAGAGATCCGAGACTCAATGGAAATCTGAGCTCACACCCATTGTGAAAAAACATTCATATTAATAGAAAGAGCAATTTTTCCTGCATATGATTCTGTGTGTGTTTCCATGCATTTCATGAATGTTATCTATGTGTGTTTATGTACGCTAGAGATGTATGATATGTTTCATCTGCAGTAGGAAGATATATTTCTCTATCTTTGTTGAGTTTGAAATATCGTTATGGATTATGTAGGCTATGCAAGGAGTTCACAACAGATCATTGGAGGTTCTATATCCAGCACAAGGAGTTCGCATCTGAACTCTGTTGAGTCAGAGAAGAACGTTTCAGGAGGGTGCACCAGAGCGATGAAAACTCAAGGGAAACCTCAAGGTTGTTGAATACCTTAGACGAGAAAATGTGCAGAGGAATCATAGAGAGACAGAGTCACTGAGAACTCTATAGAGCTCTGCTAGGTGGGCATTGAGTGAGTGCAGGTGTGCACAAAATAACTCTGTTTCGATTTCAGAGAGACACAAGAGGAGTGTCAAAGAGAAGACACTCGTAGAGTTGTTGAATACTCTGTAGAGCTCTTCTAGGTGGGCATAGAGTGAGAATAAATTATGCTAAGTGTGCAAGAGGGTCAAGGACTTGCCGAAGTCCTGAAGACTGTGACATCATCCATCGTCGGGTGAATACAAGTGGCAAGAGCTAAGGAGATCTGAGAGTTGGATCTCCAGGAGGTTTTCCAAAAGGAAACAAAGATCTTCATGAAATCATGAAGATCTGTTTGAATCCAGACCGTTATATCTGGAAGGGATGCGTGGAAGCAATCCGCATGATTTAGAGGAGAATAACTCCAATAAATATCCAAGGGGGGATAGTGAGAGACTCCCGAAGGTTGGAGTCTGAATAGATCATAACCGTCGATCAGAAGTAGGGACAAGGATCGTTGATCCCCACGCCATTTGAGTTCACCGATTCAGAGTTCAGGAACGTAAGAGTTGGTTTTCATGGAAAAAGCCGAAGCCCGAAGCCTGAAGTTCCTTGTGTGGTTGAGTCCCGAGACACAACCCGAGGTCACGTGATATAAAGGGCTTGGCACGGAGAGCGAGTGCCACTGCCAACTTTGTTCGAAGGATAAAGAGATGCGGGGTTAAGAGGAGCCACCCTTTGAAGAAAGAGGGACCTGTGATAGAGTTTGTCGGGTTCCAGTAGGGAGCCGAAGAGTCAATCCGACTCAGGTGTTTGAACGATCCTAGACCGGGAGGTTGAGCAACCCCGAAGGAGATATGGGGAGGGGGTCTGCGCTAGGAGTGGTATCAAATCTTGATTTTTTCTGCAGAGCATGGGAAAAGGAGAGGCGGTGAAAGGAGATACTCTGATACCAACAGGAGTGGTATGAGAGCACATAATTTATTTCTGTAGGCAAGGGAGACAAAGTGCGATACTCTATGGAAATTGTTGCAAGGTGTGCAATAGATGGTAAACAAACAGGTGGGATGCAGTTGAAGCAAGATGGTTGTTGAAGGTCATGAGCGCGGTCGAGGAGAAGTCTTCTCGTAGAAAAGAAAAGCGGAGCTGGACAAGGAGCTCAGTGAAATCCAAGAAAAAATGGAGAGGCTAGCTTTTAAGATGCAGCAGGAAGAAAAGGTACGCTGGAGATATGAGTGGACTTTGAAGAGGACAACTAAGTGGCATGTTCGGAAGTTGTTGGCCAGAAGGCAACAAAAACGGTTGAAGAGGTGTCTGAGGGAGGTTGAAACCCTCAGTGACATAGAGAAAGTGGTTTACATTTGTGAACCCGAGAGTGGAAAAAGCCTAAGTAATGAGGAGGAGAAGAGATTAATGGAGGATCTCATGAACTACTAGGAGGGCATGACAAAACTTTCATATTTCTAGGTGGGAAATAAGATGAGATCAGTTGATCTCATATACTGCCAGGAGGGCAGAGGAGAGATCCCATATTTCTAGGAGGGCAAGGGAGGAGAGATGAACTCAATTGGGGGTTCATATCACAAGGAGAGATGATGGAGGAGGATCAGAAATGCATTATGATTATTGGGGGAATTCAAATATTCTTTCCAAACAACCAATTAGGGGACAATGCACATGATGAAAGTGCAATAGAGGAAAGACAACAAGCAAGGGCTGTCAAAGAGGAGGAGAAGGACCAGACACTGATGTCCACCCCAACAAAAAAAGAGGAGCACACAGCTGAGTTGATCGCTCAATGTGAGATGGGTTTGAAGATGTTGGAGTATTGGTTGGACAATCCAAAACTAGAAGATGGCTGCCAGGAGACAGTCATGTTGGGTATGTGTTATATTCTTTGCATGTGTGTGTGTGGGCACGTCAGATATGACAATTGCGTCTGGCGATCCCTCGTAGTAGTGCTCTCTTTGTGCCAGGTGCATCGAGCACTTTCCCAAGGGGGGGCAGGTATGCCCCCCTTGGTTACGCGCAGCAATCGGGGCAGCGCCCCGAAATTTTTTTTTGGGCGGTTTTTGCTATTTTTAGCAGTTTACTAAAAATAATCTCGGTTTTAGGGATTAGGGTTTTGGTATCAAAGGAATACCTAAAAACATTGTATATATTGTATAATGAATGGTGAAATTTGATATAATGGATATAAGAAAGGTTTTCTCGATTAAGGGTTTCCGGTATAATATCTCTATGTACTATGTGAATGAGCCATTGATTAAATTCTGTTTTTCTTAAGAATCTATATGCATTGCTTTACTTCACAGGTTTAAAACTTACATGTGGTATCAGAGCTCATTTTTGGCTTCAGAGGGACTCCTTTGTTGTTGAGGCTTTGGCTCGATCTTGATAGATCAAGTTTATCTTGGTTCTGTGATAAACCTGGGTTTAGTGGGAGCTTTTGTAGTGGTGATTTGAGTGCAGAAAGAGGAATGGTGAGTTCTTCTAGAATCGAGATAGAGGATTTCAACGGTAAAAACTTTGAGCTATGGAAGCTGAAGATGGAGGACCTTCTTGTAGACAAAGAACAATGGATCATTGCGGATTCTGGTACACCGCCGAATGGTACGTAGCCTACTGGCACAAAGACGACTGGTAAACAACCTACTAGTGCACAAACTACTAGTACACCACCTACTGGTATGTCGAAAGAAGATTGAGAGAAGTTGGACAAAAGAGCAAGGAGTACTATTCGAGTCTGCCTGGTAGATTTGGTGTTGATGAATGTCTCAGGAGAATCTACAGCCAAGGAACTATGGGATAAGTTGGGGAATTTGTATCAATCAAAGTCCCTGGTAAGCAAGCTATTTCTTCGAAAGAAGTTGTATCATCTTAGGATGGAATATGGAGATTCTGTGACAGAACATCTAAATGCCTTTAATACTCTGGTAAGTCAACTTGGCTCTGTTAATATTACGATTGCAGAAGAAGATAAGTGTATTACTTTTTTATGTTCTTTGCCAGACTCTTGGGATAATCTAGTTGTAGCAATAGGTAGTACCACTCAATCTACATTTAAGTATGAGGATGTTGTTGCATCCTTGTTATCTAAAGAGATGAGGCAAAAAAGCATGGATGGACACAACACAAATGCTTTATTTGTAAGAGGGCGTACCCAAGACAGGAACGCTAGTAAGTCTTTGGGGTGGAGATCTAAATCTATAGGTATATCTAAGTCTCCAAGAAAATCTTTGAGGAAATGTTGGAAGTGTGGTAAAACGGGGCATTATAAGAAAGATTGCAAGTCTAAGAAGGTTGAAAAACCAAAGGGATCTCATAGTACCTCTTCCATAGAGGAAAAAACCTCCACCGAAGAAGGAGGTGATGTTTACCTGGAATCTACAAGTACACATGCATACAGTGATGTATGGTTGATCGACTCAGGTGTGTCATACCATATGAATCCTCACAGGGAGTGGTTCTCTGAATATGAAAAATATGATGGTGGTGATGTATTCCTAGGAGATGACTCGACAACAAAAAGCATGGGACGTGGAAGGGTTAAGTTGTTGCTAAAAGATGGAAAGATTAGAACACTCCCTGGGGTCCTGCACATTCCAAAACTTTCCAGGAGCCTAATATTTGTAAGCAAGTTGGATGATGCAGGAGTGGATACTATATTTGGAAAGAACACTTGCAAGATGGTACGAGGAGCAATGGTGTTGATGAGGGGAGTTCGGTGTGGAACTCTATACAAGTTGTTGGGAAGCACTTATACTAATGGGTGTAACAGTTCTGTTGTCCTTGAGAAGACAAATAAAGAAGATAAGAACAATATCATCCCTGAAAAGAAGACCATGTTGTGGAATCAAAGACTAGGGAATATTGGAGAAAAGGGCCTTCAAACACTACACGGTAAAGGCATGGTTGAAGGTATGTCTAATTGCACTCTGGATTTTGATTTCTATGAACATTGCATATATGGTAAACAAAATCAAGAAAGATTCTTATTTGGTGCTACAAGAGCAAAGGGGATCTTAGAGTTGATACACAGTGATGTGTTTGGACCTGTTCCTATTCCATCCCTAGGTAAATCTATGTATTATGTTTCATTCATAGATGATTTTTCAAGGAAAACATGGATTTATTTTCTTAGAAAGAAATTTGATTTAAAGATTTTAAGGCTCTCGTAGAAAATAAGATAGAGAAGAAAATAAAGGTATTGAGAACAGATAATGGTGGAGAAATCTGTGGAAATGAATTCGAAGAATTTTGTAAGAAGTGTGGTATAGCAAGGCAGAAGACTACTCCATACACTCCTCAGTAGAATGGATTTGCAGAAAGGATGAACAAGACACTGATGGAAAAAGAAAGGAGCATGCTCAACGGTGCCGGGTTAGGACAAGAATTATGGGCAGAGGTAGTGGGTACAACATGTTACCTGGTCAATCGATCACCTTCATCAGCATTGGATGATAAAACTCCACATGAGGTATGGTCTGCAAAGAAACCCTCTCTTCAACATCTTAGAGTGTTTGTTTGTGATGCTTATGTACATGTTCCAAAGGAAAATAGAAGTAAGCTGGATAAAAAGGCTGAAAAGTGTATCTTTATTGGTTATAAAGATGGTGTGAAAGATTATAAGCTTTGGAACCCAAAAACCAAGAAAATTGTTTACAGTCGAGATGTTGTTTTCAGAGAGGTAAAAGATGTGTCCAAACAAGAATTCCTACCAATGCAAGACGAACCTGAGAAAATAGAGCTTGAGTTGGATGATGCAA
>ML780531.1:363531-427080 GCA_009831015.1 Picea engelmannii | reverse complement strand
TGCAGCATACAACAGATACGCATAAAATGAAGCAAGCAAACAAAAGCAAAACATCAATAACACAAAAGTGTCAAAAACATCCATGGTGATTGAATCAGACTCTTCCTATTAATTCAACAACTGTACATAGAGTTTCTTCACAGGCTCTCTCTCGGCTCTGCTCTCTCTTCTCCTTGAATGAATTGAGGATCTGAACATGAATCATACCAAGATACACGGGAGGGTGTCTATACTCCGTTTTCCCTCTCTAAAGCTAAACTGTCTAATCTACAGTTAATTCCTATCTAACAGCATTAATTTACATAAATGCCTTCCTATATACTAATACAATACAACCGCGCTTGGCTTTGAATGCCTCATCCAAACGACGGCGCAACAATCTCCAAAGCATTTCAAAAATGTGCGCGCTGGCACTGTCCAGCTGTATGATTTTACTCCGTGCGCGTTGGCTCGCTTGATGACGTGTGGATGCTCCTGCATCAAATAAGATGGTTCACATGACCCAAGAAGGTGGGAGAGAGAAAAATCCATGAAAAATGGTGACTACCAAGTCAAAAGGAAGATCGCTTAGCTAGATGAGGAATAAAATAATTGAAAAATGGCCACAAAGGTGTGAAGACTTAGTCAAAATAGGTGGAGTGATATATTTGATTGTATAAGTATGGTTTAATATCCATAAAGTGGAAAAAGGTAGTTGTGCCTCTTTCTATAAGATCTATTAAAATAATACATAATAAAGGAGTGTTCAAAACATTCTCTTGAAACTTCTAGAAGCCAAGTAGTTGAGACTAGTTGTGTTCACACTTATGGTATGACCAATTAGTTCAATTTTACATAAAATATTCTCTCAAGTATGAACATGATTACAAGGAAATGGGATTCCCCTCATACATGTGTTATTAATTCATTCTACAATGATAAATAGTGATCCAAATGATGATGAATGTGCATGACTGTTGATGTATATCTTTTGGTGATAATGACTCCTCCACGTCAGTTGACATGGATCCCCATGCATGGCACCAAACCTATGATGACACATCCATCCTGTAGTTTGAGGTAAAATGAAGCACCATCTAGAAAATATTATCTTGAGATAATAAGGCACCATGATTGATATACCATTGAATCCATTAAAATTAAGGAGCACAAGAATGAACTTGATGATATGGAAAAATAGGTCCAGGTATCATGAGTAGGATTATTCATTAAAACAACAACAAATCACACCCATATAAGTGTGTCTCTAAGGCAATTTCCTAAAGGGAAACACTACCTCTTTTCATGTAAGGTTACATGATATTCAAATTTCACATACTACATAGTTCATAAGGCCAAATCCATCTTCATTTTTTTTTTTTTAACATTGCTAATAAGCTTGGTGTTGCTTCATAATGCATGATGGTAGGATCATCCCGATGGACCCAAAGAGGATGAAAATATAAGTGGAAACCTCCAATATGGAATCCTCAGGCAAACAAATAATTTCAACTATCAAACAGGAAGTAAGGAAGGAACCACAATTTTATACACTACTACTTTCAACAACATTGACCTACATCATTTCTGTGAATAAGGGAACTATTCAGTATGTACAAAGAAGAGATTCACCAGCCCAAGTGAACAAGACACTAATGATGCTATTAGAAAAATTATGTCCAAATATCCCAACTCTATAATGTGGAAATAATATCAACAATATCCCCTTTCTCCGATGTGATTTAATCACTTATTGAGCACACAATTGTGGAAACAAGGTGAATATTGTCTGATATTGGTAGGTTTATAGCATAATATGAAGTTGGAAACCTCGATGTGTATTACAAATTCAAAAGAGTGGATAAATACATGAATAATAGTTGGGCCAAACAGTTCTCCAAAGAGCACAACTAACATTATATCATGAAGGGTTAGTGGGAGGAAGGAAGACAATTTAGATTTATAAGGACAAAATGGCACCTCACCTTCAACCATAGAGCTTCCATCTGAAATGCATTAGTTCTAGTTAGTAGGGTCTATGGAGAGAAGGATACTTCAAAATTTGAAGAATCATGGGTCCCATTACTACATTAAGTACTTGAGGAGGTGATGGTTTTCAATTGGTCAATCATCTTGTCACATGCATTAAATGGTGTCTCAGGGAAGGTGAAGGATACTCCAAAATGTGTCAAGATATAGTTCTACATGGCTTCCTATCTCTTGGACATTGTACATGCAACTAATCAATTACCAAGGATGTGATAGAATTGGAACAACTCTTTCCCTTCCATTGATTTATACTACAAAGACTCATGGGAGAATAAATACACTATAAAATCTACATGAATTTGTGATCACTTATTGGCCCCATTATATGATTTGATATTTGGGATAAATTTCCATGTGTTATATAAGTACATAGTTAAGGTCATGGGAACTATAATATATTGGTACCTAGATGAGACAACAATTTATATTAGATTCTATGAAGTTATGAAAGCACGCCATGACTTACCAAATTATGTCCGGGATAGAATGGTGATTAGGGAGATTTCTTATCAAACCATTTTATTTCAGTAAAATGAAGAATTAGAAACAAAATATATGAAGTGCTACCTAGAATATCCAATTATTATAGGACAATATAGCCTACCAAACTCCATTGACGCACTAACATAAGAAAATAAGATATACTTGTGTATATTTGGATACGAATGCTTCAAGAAGCACAATCCAAACAATATCATTGCAAACCATGAGTCTTGTTTGGCCATCAAATATCCCTATTCCAATGAATAGTTTTTTGAAAGAAGAGGTAAAGAGAAGAGATTGGAACTATGAGGAGGTCCTTGAGAGGATAAGGAGAATCGAGGAAGTGCATGCAAAGAAGAAAGATACTTTCAAAGATATCGTAAATATGGAAAGATCAATGATCAAGTTAGACATTTCTACATCATCATAGAGATCCAGAAACATCAAATATTCATTCAACAAAACCCCAAGTGGAGAGGAGAATCACGTAGAAAATAAAGACTCCCTCTCTTCAACCAACAAGTGTGCACACAATAATGGAGGTAAAATAAAGGAGCTCTTAAACCTAAGTAAGAGTAGGAACAATTCCTATGAGAAATGGAGAAGCCGCAATGGAGCATTTAGAACCTAAATGCCAACAAATAAACATTCACTTGGGACTAGGGGAAATGGATGGAGTTTACACTCCAATTCAGCATAACTTGACCTTATGGCACTTCTTTGAGAGAGATGAAGTGGTACAAATGGAATTATTTACAATTAACAAAAAGAATAAGTAGGTGGTTCAATCCAAACATAAGAAAGTAGGTGGTTCAATCCAAACATAAGAAAAGGAAAACAATGATGGAGAAAATCATAATTGATATCGCAAAAACCATAGTAATGGATCTGGATGACATGGATCTGGTAGCAACGGGAACAAATTTAGTCACCACAACTCAAGGGAATGAATTAGACATCCTCGGAATGGCTACAAAAATAGAGTCACACAAGAAGGAAATTGATCATCTAAAACATCAAGGGGAGTACTATGAGGTTGTAAAATATGATACCAATGACTCTATTGAGTATGTTCTTGCTATCCATAAGGATTTATCCCTAGTCCATAAGGATTTATAAAAGGGTATTGGTATGCAATATGTATACATAGAAACATTAATCATATCCACCCACTTGGAGGATTATATGCATCATGCAAATCGGTGGGAAAGATGTTTAGATTCCTTAACCTAATGGCATCAAGAATTTACAAAATCCTCTCCCTAGTTTCCTTGCCTCCATGAAAACAAGAATGACTAAATCAAAATAGGACTTAATTACTAGAGAGACACAATGAAGATATTTAATCGAGACAATGGAGAGATGGTGAAAGAATATAATCAATAATTAAAGGGCATAGCAGAAGTGGTATAAGAATGTCAAATCTTAGCATTTAGAATAGACGACACTTTTGTTCCATAAGAAGAGATAATATATTATGATCCAAAGCTTTAAAAGTGATAAAAAAATCAATGAATATAGTCCACTTCGATGGGGAAACCTCCTTTTAAAATATATCCAATTTAGAATATGAGATGAGATGCTTGTACAAATTATTCTCCTCTATTATAAATAGGAGATAAAGTAGCATGATGTAACCTACCACTAAGCCGACCTAATCATAAATAATAAAATAATAATAAATGATTCTTAGGTCCTTAACATAGACCCTCTCTTTTTTTTTAAATCTTTGCCCCCAAAGATTGTAATTGAAGGTGTTTCTTCATGAACTGCACATTTTCCCATGTATCTTCTTCCAGCAACATATTCTTCCACTTGATTAGGTACTCCATAATGGTTCTATTTTGCAGAGATATAGAATGTATATCTATAACTTTTATGGTTCAATAATCAACTTCCCTTATTCATCTAATTCTAGAAGTTCTCTCTACACTAGCATAGTTTGTCCCAAAACATTTTTTAGGTAAGATACATGAAAAACCTTATGAATGCGAGAAGGAAATTCTAACTCATACGCCACTTGTCCAATATTGTGAATAATATTGTAGAGTCCATAAAATTTTGGATTTGATTTCTTATTCTTCTTTTGTTTGAGAGTATATTGCTTATAAGGTTGCATACTCAAAAATACCCAATCACCCTCCTAAAATTGTCTTTCACTTCAATGTTGATATGCTTGCTACTTCATCCTATTTTGTGGCATTTGAAGGTTTTCCTTAAGAATTGTCAAAGTTTCTTTATTGTTTTCCATATGTGACTCTATTGCCTACACTTTGGATTGGTCATGAAAAAAGTATTAGATATTAGGATTTGGATATCCATAAAGGGCTTCAAACAGGGATAGCTCAATAGATGTGTTATAGGTGGTATTATACCACCATTTTGATAAAGGAATCCACTTCACCCATCAATATTGTTTGTTTGAAGAATAGCAACATAAATAACCCTCTAAACATTTGTTAGCTATTTATGTTTGACCATCTGTTTGTGGATGACATGTTGAGCTCATAGATAGTGTTGTTCCACTCATCTTCCATAATTATTTCCAAAATTTTCCTATGAATTTTGGATCTCTGCAACTTATTATTATTTTAGGAAATCCATGAAGTCTATTAATTTCCTTCATGAACACTTATGCCAGTTGACTTGTATATGTACTTTGAATTCCACAAAAATGTGCATATTTTGTGAGAGTATCCATAACCACAAAAATAACATCCTTACCGTCTAATTTCGATAAACCTATAATGAAATCCATTTATATATTTTCCCATATTTGATTAGGTATGTGTAAAGGATAAAGTAACCCTGAATTTTGTATTGTTTCTCTTTTATTTTTTTGGAAAACCTGACATTCTCTTACAAATATTTGAATGTATTTCTTCATTCCTTCCCAAAAAATATATTTTTTGATCCTTTGATATGTTTAAGGAACCCCGAATGTCCTTCCATATGAGAATCATGAGACTCCCTTAATACTTGTTGCTTCAACTTTGATTGAGTGCATAAAAATATTATCCTCGTGTATCAGAGAATATCTATCTTCCACTCCCAATGTTCCATAGAATTCATTCCTTCTTTTATGCATTATATTTTTTGTCTCGTATTATTATCATTTTGGCATTCATGGTGAGCTTCTTTTGACCACACTAACAGAATATAAACTTGAGGATTCTTGTATTCTGGAAAGGGAATATGTGACCACATTGTCCTTCCTCTTTTGTAGATTATTTTAAAATCAATCCCTTGCATTTTTTCTACCCATTTTTGTTTCTTTTAATGACAATATTTTCTCCAAAAAAAATTTTAGGCTATCATGGTCTATATTGACTTTAAAATGCCTCCCGATGAGATATCATCGCCATTTTTTTATTGCATGTAAAATTGTTTCCATTTATTTTTCATATGTAGATTTAACCAATTATTTTCCCTTTAATTGTTTATTCCCACCATCACTACTGGAGATAAAAGTGAAGTCCTTCTTGGTTGAATAATACTCGAATCCAAATTTTATCAATCTCCCCCTTTTGTTGATGAGGGTATCAATAAGGCCTTTTATTAGGAGGATTACTTCATGGTATTAGTTCGATTTGATGTTCGTGATCTCTAGATGGAGGTAGACCTTTAGGAATTTCTTGGAATACCCTATAGTGCTTATCCAAGGTGTATCTTAATTTCTATGGAATATTTTCATCTTCCTACTTAACTTCCATATAATAAGGTTTAACCACAACTCCCTTGCTACCATTTTTTATGAGCTTTTCCTTTCTATGAGAGCTAATGACTTGACAAGGACCAGATTTTAACCCTTTCAGTTCATATTGAATTCCTCCCAATTCAAATCTCATGAATAATTTGTTATAGTTTGTATAAATTGTACCCAATGTTCTAAACCATTGAATCCCCTACACCTCCAATGGGAATGACATACATTGGGATTTCCAAATCATATTATCCCATACTTAGTTTATTGTTGTGGAATTTTCCCACACAATCAATACTCCCTCCATTAGTAACCAAAACTTGAAAATTTGTCAATGAATATACAAAATAATTGAGGTGCTCTGCTAATATTCTATAAATGAAATTATGGGTACTACTCAAGTCAATGAGCAATAAAAAAAATTATTATTAATGTAACCTATGATCTTCAAGGTTTGAGGTGATGACAAACCTGCCAATGTATGGACAGATATTTCACACTCGTCTAAATTAATGTTGTGCACAATTTCTACCTCTATTTCCTTCTCTTCTAAGTTGACAAGTTCTTACTCATTTTTTTGTGTAAATGCCTCCATTTCCTCTTCATCATTATTTTCCAATGTGAACAATTTTGTTTCTTGACATGTATTCCCTTTTGATCATTTTTTGTAACAACCAACGCATATTCCTTTTTATCTTGTTTCCTCCATTTCCTTATATGATATTAGAGTAGGTTGAGGTACAGTTGTTTTATGAACCCCAAAACGATCTATGATTCATGTGTATGGCACTCCAATGGTAGACTTGTGTGTAGCCTTATTCATGTCTTGAATATGACGAGAAAATTGCATAGCTTCTATGATATTTTTATAATGTTTTAGAAAAATCTCATGTTTATTGTCTTCTTTTAATCCACCCACGTAAGCTTCCAACAAATATTAATCACTTATGTTATCCACCCTTGTGTTCAATACCTTGAATTCTAAATTATAATCTTCAATGTCACTGAAGTGCGTGATTCTCGTAAATTGACTGAAGTAGTCTAGTTCCCAAGATTTCCCATATTGTGCTTCTAAGTCTATTGTAAATAAACCCCAAGTACAATGATAAGAAGGGGGATTTATTTTAACTACCCATTGATATGATTTGTATGGTTTTATCTCAAAGTTCAAAGTTTCTATGTGAATCCTTTGCTTATCATCCATAATATTATGTAGTTCAAAATATTGCTCTATTTGATTCACCCAGTTAAATACTTGTGTTCCATTACACTTCCTTAATTCAACCTCGGGAAGGTTCACTCCTTTTGTAGACCATCCATAAGTAACTCCACTATTGGAGTTAAATCCCCCTAGAAAATTCTTATTATTGGAAAGTTTTTCAACTTGAATACTACCTGTATTTTCATGAGTCCCTTCAGATAACTTATCAATTTCAAAGAACCTCCCATTTAAGGCTTCTATAATATTTTGTTCCACATGTTCCAATTTTCCATCCATTTTTTGTTCCAACTATTTGTTTGTTCCTTATTTTTATCCATCTTCCTTTCCATCAGTTCCTTCTTTACATCCATATTTCTTTCCATTTCTATCTAAGTATTCATCAAATCAACCTTTTTCATTGACCTGTCATTCAATTCATCAATTTGACTATTCAATTTGGATATCTAGTTTTGTATCTCCTCATTTTCTTCTTGAGTCATGGAGGATCTTTCTGGAGGTTTAATTGGTGAAGTAATTTTTGGATCTCTCTTTGGAGCCATGGAAAAAAGTTACTAGGTCCTACGGATAAGGGAGTGTCAGTTGTTATAGCTCTCTAATATATGTTTTGGGTCCAACAATAGTACTCAGACCAATATTTGAGGGCACTAACTAAGGAGGATCAATTGGGCTCTTATATGTACTACCCGACTAGCCAGGTACTAGAGAGTGGTCTCCCCAAGTGTTGTTATCAGTGTACTATACCAATAAGACAGCCAAATAGTTATCCAAGGATGGTTTTAGGTATACCTAGGGGACTTCCTATATACCCAAAGGTACGTGGAAGTGAGATTATTTCTACGGGTATTGTATAATGTGTTACTACTTGAAGGGGTTCCTATAGGGGTTACAGGAGTTTCCAATGAGGTGAAATAATGTGTTCCCAACCATGTGAAAACATGTGTTTCCAACCACGCGAAACCATGTGTTTCCAACCATGCGAAACCATGTGTTTTTCCTATGTGTATTCTTCCCCAACTGCATTTTTACCCACTTAACAATAGATGTTATATTATTTAAGTATTTTGGAACACATCTCTAAAGAATATATAAAAAAAAAATGACCTTGCTAATCATGGAAAAAAATATTAAAATCACTAGAAAATAACTTGTGCAAAAAACCTAACTTCCACAAGAAATATATCATAAAATATAATGTGTCAAAATATGAAAAAATTTCCGCATGTACTTCACTGTGTCAACTCATTATTCTAAAAATTTCAGAGTCTAAAACTTCACTGAAAAAAATCACAGCGGAAATGCCAAGAGAATTGATTTCAAGATCAGTCACAAACCTTGTATTCCATGGACTGTATCTACCAAAGTGTGGTGAACAAGAACTTGAAATTTTTACCCCTGTACTATGACATGTCTCCTTAGTCTCCACAAAATTTCACTTTCTGAAACTTCCCAGAAAAAAATTATAGCGAAAATTCCAAGATGACACATTTAAAACTAATTTCAGGATGAGTCAAGAACCCTATCTTCCATAGACTATATCTATGAGAGTATAAAAAACAAAAACTATAAATTTTTATCAAACATAATGTGATATGTCTTTTGATTAACCTAAAAATTATGCTATCTGAAACATCTTATAAAAAAAATTATAGAGAAAAATTCAATATGACTCACTTGAAGCAACAAAACCCTAGGATCGATGCTCTGATACCAAATGTTATGATCCAACAACTTAAAAGTGATAAAAAATTATTGAATACAATCCAATTTGAGGTGGAAACCTCCTTTTACAATATATCCAATTCGGAATACAAGATGAGATTCTTATACAAATTATCCTCCTTTATTATAAATAGGAGATAAAGTGAGCATGATGTAACCTACCACTAAGATGACCTAATCATAAATAATAAGCTAATAATAAATTAGTGTTAGGGATTTAACATAATTACATATTTAAGTAATTCTCATATCAAAATAGAAGTTCTTTAGAGATCATATCTCCTATTATCAAGGCAGTGGAAAAATATAGTATAGAAACACCAAAGAGAGAGAAGAGTCTACTTTATATTTTTATTTCAAAATTAGAAAAGGGAAAAGAAGTCTCCAACATGTGTTAGGTGTAGTGCAATCCCCTTTTGAATAACATCATTTCCCTAATTCATTTGATCTAGATAAGACATATAAATCTTGGAAGGATTATGTATAAGGACTTAGGGATATGAGTGATTAAATTTATATTGACTCGTCAAAGGTAGATGAAGAGTCGAGAAGAAGAACCACTTGATATTTGTGATATTAGTTTTGTATAAAATATGTAATTACCTAGAAGAAGGGGTTCTCATTTTTGGAGGACAAACTGCGTTCTAACCGAGACTAAGGCATTGTTGGAAATTGATTAGTAAAGTTGAAATTGGTGTTAATCGAAGAAAATTTATCTACATATTTATGTGTGATTGATTTGGTTTAATGTAAGTGCATGTCACTAAGCTATATTTTTGTCCATGTGCTTGATATTATGTATTTTCTAACCTAGGTTTGAAACATAGATATGGTTAATACATTTACAACTATATTGTAGGTTTAAACATCCTTTAGTATCATAGAGACTAAGTGTTGTTGACTATTCTCTCTCCTCATTTATGTCGTACTGCATTTCAATTCTAGTTTTTTAAGTTTCTCCTAGTACTAGGATTTCAATTTTCTATGCCTTATTTTTGTATTTCCTTTTGCAAATTAAAAATATAAAATTATCCTAGTGGGTTAGCATGAGGTCATGGGATCAAGTCCCCAAGCTGGATATCCTTGTGAATAATGTGGGCCTCACTCGATGTCCCCCTAAGTCAGGTTTCCAAAACTAAAACTAGTCGGTTTACCCTGGATACCATCCTTAGAATGAGGGGAAGTTATTGGTTGGTTTCCCTAGGATTTGCATTTCATCGGAAAAAAATATCTAAAATATAAATTATAAATATTAAAAAAAATAAAGTGAATTCAATAGTCAATGATTCAAACTAGAGGGTTTACCAATATAGGGTGGGAATCATGTCTTTAGGATTTTAACCTAGCAAATACATGTATGTTGATGAGGGCCAAAAGCACACATCACTTATGTTTAATAACTAACCCATTTTGGGACACATTAAACCCTGAGAGAAAATCATGTCACTTGGGGGGATCAAACCTTTTTTGAAGGGGGGGAATAACATCCCATAATCACCGAGATAGTAAGCTTCCTTTGACATCCAAGCAAGTGCTAGTGCTAAAAATTAGTCTATGTAATTCACACTTGTTAATAGGTTAAGATTGTTTCGAAGATTTTTGGGTGTAATGTGTTTATTGTGCATAGGTCCACCACATAAAGGACAAATAGAGCTAAAGAGTAAGAGGTAGCCCATTAGTAAGCGGTGGGATATGGATCCTACAAGTAAGCAACATGTATGAATCACATATAGTCTACTTAGTGCTCAATGCTTGAAAACTATGCACACACTAGAGATGAGAGAGGATATGGCCTCACAAGCATTGATGGGTAGGTGCATATTAGGAAACTTAGGCCCCATGAATGTATTCCTCACCTAAAGTCTCCAATGGTACCAAGTTGGTGGAACTACAAATCCATAATTCTATATTAGAAAAATCTTAAGGCATTATTATAATACGAGGCTATACCATCGCTATAGCCCTTAAAACATAAGTTGATTTTTTGTGTTAGCATGTGTTGACTTATTGTGTCTTGTTTTTGCATCATTATGTCGTATTAGTGTTTTATTAGTATAATCAAGGCTCTACAGTATGGACCTTTCAAGATATTGGAGAAGATACACGAATACAGACTCACTCTACCCCCTTACATGCACATTTACTAAGTAGTGAATGTGGAGAATCTCAAACTCTACGAGCCTTCCATGTGGGATCAACAGGACAAGTGGGTCCTACCTTCCATAGAGGACTTAGCACCAGATGCTTAGGTAGATTTGGCAAAGGATACAATTTTTTTGAAGACGTTTAGAACTACAAGATAGGGGCATCATGACCTTTGGAAAATTGGGTTAAAAGGACAACTTCCATGCAAAGCAAAGTGGTACTCCAAATAGAAGGCAGAGGAAAATTTCCCTCACCTCATTCAGTAAATATTTTGGGGATCAAATTCCAAGGGTGAGTCTCATTCGTATCCCCTCCCTAATGAAAAATACCCCAATTAAAAATTGGGCCAACTGGGCCCGTGAAGGACAAAGGAAGACATGTGGAAATTGCATGCAAAGCGAGGAGAGCTATAAATGGGAAAGGAGAGCTAGTACTTCCATCGTCTCCTGGATCGTGGGGATGTGCATGGAGCACTTGGAATCGGTCCCATCCATAGATATGTGCAATCGGGATATGTTCTCTCACCATCGTGAGACTTCACAACATTATGTACTTTGCATCCTCAAGCTAGCTCAAGATTTAATGGATTTGATGATGGATGAAAAGGTTGAAATCATGAAAGGAAGTGCGGAAACCCAAAAAGTACATTCCACGGTAGCTCTGTTAGGACCTATGGTGCATGAGAAGATATTCATCAACCCAATTTCATGCATCCCCACCTTAAGATATCCTATTAAGAATGGGAGAATGCCAATGTCGGTTAGTATCAAGAAGCCAGAAGCCGAAGTTCTATCAATTAGGCGAAATTTCCAACTCTCGGCCTGTTTATTGAATGTCAATAAATTCCCCTGGGAAAATGTAAATTCGGGCACCTAGTGGTTAGGTGGAGAACCAAATTCTCCATCACAGTTGTCTTAGTGTTTGGAGGAAAGCTCAGAGCGACGTGATTTAATTGAAGAATAGAGTAAAATTATGAGGACTGTAAAAGTAAGTATGTCTATTGGGTTAGTCTCTCTAAATTCAACTTGTATATGGATAACTCATAATTATCTTGGGTGGATTGTGATGGTGGTACTCCAGTGGCTTGGAGAAGGAGCTCTTATCCCTCTTCTCCATATTGACACCATGCACTTCAATTGGAACATATTTCTAATCAATCTTAGTTCCTTTTTTATTTTGGTTGTGCTCCTATTAAAATCATTGTCATTGCCAAATACCTTTGTATATAAATTCAAAGTGTTCTTTGAAATTTTGTCTCCTCTCTCCCGCCTCCTGGATTCAAAGGCGGATTCTAGCAAGTTTGGTCATTTTCATTATGTAGGTAACTTTGACAATAATATATTTTGATCCCTGCATTTCGTCTCTCATCATGGCACACATGAAATCTCCTCAGCAAGCTCAGGTGTGTGAAGATGAGGATATGGTGGAGGAAAACTTTACCTTCACCCACCATATTTCCCTCAAATTAGACTCTCATATTCTGAATCTCTCCTTTTCCATCAAAACTTTGGCACAACACAAAATGCTCATTGAAAAAATCTAGGATGAAGTGGACTTCCTTCGTAGACATGTGGATAAAATTCAAACAAAATTGGAAGCGAGGGAGTCATCTTCAGATCCCTTGTTGGATTACTAAGAGGGGGGGTGAATTAGTAATAGATATTTTTAATCCTTTTTAACAACAATATATAAATGGTGTTTATCTTTATGATCAATTTACCATTATCATTCAACAAGTGTAGAATAAATGAACCATGAACAATGAGCAATCAAACACATACATAGTACACTGGTACTTTTATGTGGAAACCCAATGTGGGATAAAATCACGGAATGCTTTTTCTATTACATTCATTGGAAGCACCAAATCCTTTTGTTCTCTAGCTACAACTAGAAGGAGGCTCCAACCCCCTATATTTTCAGGCTACAGCCTGAGGGAAGCTCCCACTCCACAATTATATGGCTACAACTAGAAGGAGGTTACAACCCCCTATGTTCTTCGGCTACAACTGGAAGGTGGCTACAACCACCTATTATTTCCATGTCCAACCACCCTAAAATATAAGTGAAATGATGAAACCACTGCCACATTGTCACTGTGAAATATACCACTATAAAATTGTACCAATCTATCCCAAAAACCTGTAACTAACATGTACCAATAGCATGTAATCAACCTATACCAACATAAGCCAACATGTACACGACTTGTATATGTTTCATCTCGCGTATGTATGTGACCTGTCTATATAACTAGAGCCTGCATATGTACGCAACATGTCTATACTGCATCTTGCGTACACCTTCAGAAAGCTAGGGTTTTCACTTTTCTTAAACTCAAACACTTTTTTGCCTCTATCAAATAAACTTGTGACCTTTCACTATGTCTAATATGTATCCATTCCCTATCCATGCATCATAAAATATATCCCTTAACCAAGTGCATTTATATCTCTCTAGTCATGTGCCATACATGTGTATACAATCATGATCAAGTGTAATAACCCTCACATGGACTAGACATCAAACCCTCACTAATATGCAGACTCAAACTAAACCAACAACTTCACCAAAATATCACAACCAAAATCCATCAACTATGTACCAAGAGATAAAAGATATGCCTCAACACTCAACCCAATAAGATGTAGCAATAATGAATACCAAACATGCCAAAGTTGTATTTATGTAGATCTAGCTCATACAATGAGTGCCATACAACCAACAACCTCTCTAGGGAAAATCTTCAAACTCCCATAACCATATCTCATGTAGAAAAAAATATCCAACTACATATAAGAATGTAACATACCTTTTGAAACTATAGATAGATTTTTTGTACCTGATTACTGCAGGCCTTCTTGGGAACTTTCTTTCAGACTCTGAGAACCTAGGATTTCTCGGAAACTCAATATTTCATTGATTTTCAATTGTACGCACCCTCCTTTACTTCCATCCCATGTATGTATGCGACCTCTTCCACTGTATCCCGCGTACACCTCAAAAACTAGGGTTTTTTTAGTATTTCTGCAACTCCAAAACTTTCACTGTTAACCCTTCTTGATACCTCGGACTTAAGTAACTTTAGATGTATCAATGAGTACCTACAATAAACCTTACACAATAATAGATATTCAATGTGCTCAATAGGTTCAAATAGGAGACCCTTTATCTCTTACTTATACTCTCCAAGTATCTTCCTCAAGGGGTTACCTTCTAACTAACTTAACCCAACTTCCTTCTTTTAGGGATAACCCACTTATAACCACTTGTCCACTTATAAACACTTTATCCACAAATAGTAAACTCACCACTTCTAGTTGAAACTAATTTATTTTTAATTATTTTCTTTTTGCAACAACTTGAATCATGATTAATTCCTAGTTACAACCACTTTGACTGGTAAACTTCTTCTAGGAGCTTCTAGATAACTCATGAGGGTTCTCCAACTTCACAAGGCCATAACTCTCTAGCCGTGAGGAGTTATGTGGCATTCCACATATCACTGAAAATGGCATGACATGTACTATCCATATAGAATAGTCCTACCTGCAAATACACTGACCTTCATACATTTATACCTCAAACAAACTTGAGTCCTTAACCATACTATTGGGGCTACCGTAAATTGCTATCGAACTTGCTTCAAGGGTTGTCATCAATGAAAACCAACCCAATTAATCAATAATATCGCCCTTTGGCATTGATGGAAACACTTTGATGAAACATTGAAGTCATATCACTCATGCTCCCCCTGTGACCATTGATCCCCCTGGAATCATGGCTATGTTCTCTCTCTCCAAGAATCTAACTCACTATCCATGCATCTGAGAAGTATCTCCCCCTTTGAAATCAATGGAAAAGCTAAATTCCCATCAGGTTTGTTACCCCTAACTAAATTTTTCTTAGGGCTGCTCCCCCTGACTGAAACTCTTCCTGAAACCACTCCCCCAAAATGAACTTTCCTCTTTCTGGTGCTTCCTCGTGTAAATATAAGACATATAAGAATAGCATTCAAAAGTCATTGTAGGGAAGAAACTATGCCAAGTTTCTGAAGAAGATACTCAAAGGCTTCCCTTGGAAGTGATTTTGTGAATATGTCTGCAATCTATTCTTTGGTGCTAACATACTCAACTTGAATGTTCTTCTTTGAAACATGTTCCCATAGAAAATGATACTTGATTGGAATGTGCTTCATCTTGGAGTGCATCACTGGATTCTTTGAGATATTGATGGCACTTGTTTTATCAAAATATATCAGAATGGGCTCATCATATCTAACATGTATATTTTTCAAAGTTTGTTTCATCCATAGAACCTATGTACAACATGTCGTTGCTGCAATATACTCTGATTTGGTTGTAGACAATGATATTGATGACTATTTCTTGCTTAGCCAAGATACCAAACACTCACCCAAGTAGAACATTTCTCTACTTGTACTTATTCGATAATCAATGCAACCTTCCCAATATGCATATGTGTAGGCAATAAGTGGTAGATACTTTCCTTTTGGATACCATAATCCAAACTCTTTTGTACCCTTGAGATATATGAATATCCTCTTTACTGCTAGAACATGTGGTTCATTTGGTGTTTCTTGAAATTGTGCCACTTGTCCAACTGTCTGCATGACATATGGTATGGATGTTGTCACATAAAGTAAGTTGTCAATCATTGACATGTAATTCCTCTGATCTATAGACTTTGAATCATCATCTTTACTTAACTTATAATTGGTCTGCATAGGAGTATTGACTAGTTTGCAATCTTCCATTCTGAACCTCTTTATCATTTCTCTGATATACTTGGTTTGAGAAATAAAAGTGCCTTGGTTGCTTTGACATATCTGAAGACCCAAAAAGAAGGATAATTCTCCAAGTAATGACATTTCAAATTCTTTTTCCATATCCTTTGCAAATTTTTGGCTCATCCTGTCATCATCACTACCAAAAATAATATCATCAACATAAACTTTAATTAACAAAATACTATCTTTATTTACCTTGATGTAGACGTTGTTGTCTACATTTCATTTTCTAAACCCTTGTTGTTGTAAATATCTGTCCAATCTAGAATACCATGATCTGGGGGATTGTTTGAGACCATACAAGGCCTTCTTCAACCCGCAAACATAATTTTCATTCTCTGACAAGTGAGATCCTTCTGGTTTCTCAATGTAGACTTCGTATTCTAGTTACCCATTCATAAATGTTGATTTCACTTCCATATGATACACTTTAATATTCTTGGAGCATGTGTAAGATAGGATCAATATGATTTCTTCCATTCTGGAAATTGGGGCAAACGTCTCTTCAAATTCGATACCTTCAACCTGAGCATATCCTTTACATACCAATCTAGCTTTGTTCCTGGTAACATGTCCATCTTCATTCAATTTATTTCTGAAGACCCACTTTCTGTTGATCACATTCTTGTACCTTGGCCTTGGAACCAATTCCCAAGTGTCATTCTTATCTATTTGATCCAACTCTTCATCCATGGTTTTTATCTAGAATTCATCATTTTTGGCTTCTTCAAAGCTACTTGGCTCAAACGAAGATAAGAGTGCTAGGTGTAGCTTTTCTGGTGAATGAATTATTCTTCTAGTCTCAACTCCTACATATTTGTTCTCGATAATCTGTTATGACAGATGCTTCTTATGTAATCATTTTCTAGGTGTCTTTGGAGGTACTTGAAGATCATTTTGTTCTTGCTCTTCTACTTCTAACTAGTCTTCTTCATCTTCCACTTCTGCTACTTCTTCGTCCTTTTCTTCTTCTTTGTGAACCTATTCCATTGACTCTTTTTCTTCTTCCTTTATTTTTCATCCACTTGTCTCATCAATCGTTACATTGATGTTTTCCACAACTTTGTTGAGTCTTAGATTGAAACATTTGTAATATTTCCTAGTGCTCAAATACCCAACAAGTATGCCTTTGTCCACATGAGAATCGAACTTTCCCATTCTTCCATCTTCTCTTTTGATGTAGCATTTTCTTCTAAAAATTTGAAGTGCTTCACATTCATTGGTCTTTCTTTCCATAGCTCATAAGGAGTTTTATCACTGTTGTTTCTAATAATTACTTTATTTTGAATATGAACTGTTGTATGCACTACATGTTCCCAAAAGACGTCTGTCAACTTCGAATCCATTAACATAGTTCAAGCCATTTAATGTACTGTCATGTTCTTCCTTTCGACAACTCCATTTTGTTGTGGTGTCCTAGCAATGGAGAATTTACTTTTTATCCTATGTTTGCTACAGAAATACATAAATTCCTTTGAAGTAAACTCTCCTCCATTATCATATCTTAAACATTTGATTTTTGAATCCATTTCATTTTCAACCATTTCCTTGTATATATTGAATTTATCGAATGCTTCTAACTTTTTCCTGATAAAACAAACTACAGTCGTCCTTGTATAATCATCAACCAATAACAAAAAATGTTTCTCACCTTTAAAACCCTTTTTTTCTAGATGGTCCAACTAGATCAGTATGCACAATTTCCAAGGGTAATGTTGTGGAGTATTCTTTTGATTTGAATTTGGTATTTTTTTGCTTTCCTTGTTGTCAATGCTTGCATAAGGTGTTGGTTGGCTTCGTGATCAGGGGAATTTCTCTAAATTCTTCCTTTTTGCTGACTTTGACAAGGTTATAAAAGTTTATGGACCCATTCTTTTGTGCCATAGCCAAACTTCATCTTCCTTTCCTATACAACATTTTTCATTTCCAATTTCACTTAATACATATATGTTGCTTGAAGTTCTTACAGTTGTTGCAACCAATCTGCCTGAACCTACTTTTCTTATCTCACACTTTTGTGAATCAAACACAAGTTTGTGACCTTGGTCACACATTTGACTTACACTCAGAACATTGTGTTTCATATCTTCCACTAGTAGAACATTCTCTGCCTTGGTGTCCTTATTTCCAATTATGATTGTGCCTCTTCCAATGACTCTAGTTGAGTTGTCATTTCCAAAGGCGATTGATCCATATATTTCCTTTCTTGAGGTTAGAAACCTATCCTCATCACCCTTCATGTGCTTTGAGCAGCCACTATCAACCTACCAGCCATGTTTCTTGTGTTTAGCTTGTAGAGAAAGTGTGCATTCTTAATTGTTGAACTGATTATTCTTTCTTATCCATATTCTTTGAGGTTCATGTATGTGATTGTTATTATTATGTTGTGATTATCTTGGAGGAATTTTCATTCTACAATCTTTTTCCATGTGTCCAAAGTTGTTTCACTTGTAGCATTCTATCTCAGTACTCAAGGATTCAAATCTATTGTAGTTTATGTTCTGTGTTTCACTAGGCCTTCTTGAATAATAATTTTGTGCATAGCTTTCATGGTTGTCTCAGTTATTGTTGTTAGCTCTACAATTCACAGCCTTATGTCCAAAATTGTTACATGAATAACATAAACCAAGAAATATAGTTTGGTACCTAGGAGTTTTAGATCTTCTAAAATGAGTTACTTTTCTAAACCCTGCTTCTTCTTGAGGCCTTCTTGTTTTTTACTGTTGTTGATTCTGAAATATGAATCTTCTGGGTGGAGGAGTATCTTTGTGATCTTCCTTGTAAAACTTATTGTCTCCTCTGACTATCTCTACATAGCTTCTTGGTTGTGTTTCTTGATTTGTTGTTTTGGAGCTTAATACCATTTCTTTCTGGTTGTATCCATGTCTGGACTTGTCATGATTTTACCTTTCACTACTAATAATATCCTCCAAAACTTTTGATTCGTTCTGCATGTTTTTCTTTTGAAGGTGTTTTCCCAATGTGACAATCTCTACTTCCAAACCTCCAATGATCTTGTCTTTTTCTTCCAATAATTATTTGAGTGCTTCTTCAATTTGTTTGTCTTCTTCAACTTAGATTTTTAATTTAGTGATCATATTCTCTAGTTCTTCGGAGTTTGAATTTTGAGCTTCCTCTTTTCTTTTCAGCTCTTCCTGTAGTGACTTGTTTTTCTTATTTTCCCTTTTTATAACTTCTATGGCACTCAAAAATACTTATTTGTTGTCAATTTTTTCCTCTTCATATTATTCTTCGGTGAATTCTTCATCATAATATTCTACTACCATGAATAGAAATCTTTATGTATCACTTTCACTGACTTCATCTTCATCTGATGATGTGTTCTCTTCTTTGGTGCAAAAAAAAATCTTGAGAAATTTCATTTTGGTTCTTTTGCCTGTGTATATTTGTTTTTATTTTAATCATCTTCTTCTTTCCTTTTCTTTTTCTTATGAGGACAATTTTTAGTGAAATGACCAATACCGTCACAATTAAAACAAATCAATGGAATTGTACCTTTGTATTTGTCATTGGTTACCTTTTTTAGTCTTCTAATGAAGTTGGATACTTCTTCATCGTCTTCTGAGATGTCATTGTTGTTGCTACCTGACGTTTTCTTTTGATTTTATTTCTTGGATGCTTTGAATGTTACTTATTTTGTAACTGGATTCTCATGTTCAGTTCTCATTTCATAGGCTATGAATATTCCATGTAGCTCATCCATGATTATTCAATCTAGATCTGTTCGTTCTTCTAGTGCTGAGATCTTAGGATCAAATCTTATTGGAAGAGATCTTAGTACCTTTTGAAAAATTATAGATTCATTAACTTCTTCTCCCAATCCTCTAATCGCATTCATTGTTTCATCGAATTGTAAAAAGTAGGCTACAATATTTTCATCTTTCTTCATCCTCAGCTGTTCAAATTGACCTCTGTAAGTTTGAAGCTTTGTTGCCTTGAATTTTGCATCTCCTTCATAAACATTCTAAATTTGGTCCCAAATCTCTTTGTGGAGCTACAATGCATAAATTTTACATATACCGAATTAACCAGACCATTCAGAAGATAATTTTTGTCTTTTGAATTATTTAGACTGAGTTTATTTTGGTTCTCATTTGTTGGAGGGATGTCAGGTTCTTTATATCCATATACAATTGATTTCCAAACCTCAAATCCTTGTGCTTGTACATATGTTTTCATCCTTCTTCTCCAAAATGCATAGTTTTGTCCATCAAACTCTAGTATTCTATTTTTATACATATTGTTGCTCTCCATGATCTACCTTTCAGTGGTTAAACCAATTTTTGAAGGAACCTTCTATGATACCAATTGTTGGATTACTAAGAGGGGGGTGTGAATCAGTAATAGAGATTTTTAATACTTTTATATAAGTGGTGTTTATATTTATGATCAATTTACCATTATCATTCAACAAGTGTAGAATAAATGAACCATGAACAATGAGAAATCATACACATACACAGTACAAAAAAAAATTTACTTGGAAACCCAATGCGGGAGAAAACCACGGAATCTTTTTTTCTATATGTCTTTAAGAATTACATTCAATGGAAGAACCAACTTCCTTTGTTCTCCAGCTACAACTAGAAGGAGGCTCCAAGCCCCTATATTTTTAGGCTACAACCTGAGGTAATATACAACTCCCCAATTCTCTGGATACAACCAGAAGGAGGCTACAACCCCCTATGTTCTCTGGCTACAACCGGAAGGTGGCTAAAACCACCTATCCTTTCCCCTCCAACTGCCCTGAAATATAAGTGAAATGATGAAACCATTAACACATTGTCACTATAAGATATACCACTTTAAACTTGTACCAATCTATGCCAACAACCTATAACCAACTTGTACCAATAGCATGTAATCAACTTGTACCAAAATTCAGCATGTACCAAAAAATACCAACAACCACGCAACCTATATATGTTGTAGCTCGCGTATGTATGTGACCTGTCTATACTGCAGCCCTTGTATGTACATGGGTTGTCTATATTGCATCCTACGTACACCTTCATAAAGCTATGGTTTTCACTTTTCTAAAACTCAGACACTTTTTTTCCTCTATCAAATCAACATGTGACCTGTCACTATGTAGTGTCCCCAAGGCCGAGCCCTGTCGTAAATCATGTTTTGAAAGGAATTGTAATTATGTTTTATAGGATGGTGAGCCAATTTTTTATAAGATGGTGGCTTATGTGTTTGTTAGGCCAAGGAGCCTAAGTTGTTGAAGACCAGGAGCCTACTGTGTATATGTAATCATGCAGAACAATTAATAAAAATTTGTAAACACCGCTAGGTGCAGACCGACCACGATGAATGAGTGAAGGGGGACTAAGAATCCATAGAGAGGGTAAGGAATTAGAGGTTGGAAGGAGGGAAAAGGGGCTAAGTGTTTAGCCTAGGGGGATTAAGCCTGGGGATAATATTTTATTATTATTCCAAAAGAACATGTGCCATTTATATTTTTATTCTAAGTTCCTGACCAAGGGAAGGTGATGCGTGTTGGTGGAACGCATGCAATCTCCAGGGCAACAAGTGTCAACCCTGGTGCATGCGAATAAAACATCCAGGGTGGACCGTGAGGGGGTTCCTTCTCCCATTCGATCGGACAGCTTGAGCGTGTACGGGCTCTGAGCAGTACGACTGACCCGAGTTCTGCAGAGAACCTTCGTGCATCCCTGTGATCTGAAAATTTTGTGTCTAGCTATGAGAAAACCTGTGTATACCTCTGTACTGAACCAGAAGCCTGTGATCGATTCTGAAAGAGATGGTTTCACCTCTATTTTGAACTGGAAAAGCCTGTGTTGTGTCTAGAGAATCTATGTGCATCCACTACCCAAGATCGAGCCTGTGCGTAAGATATTTGTTCCGAAGTCGTGACCATGAGATCGATTTGCCATTGCTGAACCAGTTTGAGGAAGCTTGTGTCTGTTTCCCATGGGTTTTTGTGGCCACGCAGTCTTGGACTGCGTATGGCTTGTGACTATTTGTGAAACTCTCTCTCTCCAGGCGAGAGTGGTGTTGAGGTTGGATGAACAGGTGGTTTTGGCCTGTGAGCATCTCTCTCTAGAGGAGACAGTGCACAGAGGAAGGAGAGGACTCCTAGAAGGAACCCGGTAGCTTCCACAGAGCCCAAAGACTTTCGGTCCGGTCTGTTTCTATAACCCAAGGCAAAGGAGGTTAGCAGCTAAAGGACTTTCCAGGTAACAGAGAAGGTGTATACTCCTGGGGTGGAACAAGCATGTGGGGAATGAGGGTCTGTGGGTAGTGAGTGTGAGAGGTTCCTGGGAGAGAATCCCATCCTTGTGGTTGTGTGTTGTTTTCCCTGTAACCTCAACCTAGCCTAGGATTCCTTGTCTTAGAGTGGAGCTCAGTCCCAGCTCAGGGGTAACCCACTGCTGAGCTTGATGAGCAGTGCGGTCTAAGGCTGGGAGGTTCGTGGAAGGCTTGCACTTGGTTGGTGGAATATACCACTGTTAAAAGATAAGTATATGATTATGATTTAATCATGTTTTGCATGACTGTGTTGCTTATGTTATCATGAATTCCTCTATGTGTATTAATTATTATTAAATGTTATTGATTGTTAATTATAGCAGTAAATAATATGTTTACTTTGAGCTTAAATGTATTTGTTTTCTTAAATGCATGTGGATTATATAATGCCTATATGAGTTATGTAAAAGGTGTGTACAGTTTGGTAACAGAGAGCGATAAAATCCGTGGTAACCAAAAAGTGGTGTTACAGCATGGTATCAGAGCCAAGGTTTCGACACTGAGCCTAGATGGGCCAGTTGAGTGGTCTTTGGACCGAGGGTGTGAGGAGAAATTGTGTCTGGAGGACCAATTTCGGACCCTGGTAAGCTCATGAGGTATAGCGATGTGTGAAACCACAGTCGGTGTGGTCTATGGCCACAGGGGGAGAGGACTCCACACCAACAGTGTTGGAGCCTTAGGAGTTGTTTGGGAGGGAAGGTGAGCCCTCGTGACCGTCGGATCTGGAAAATGTACGCAGGGATTAAAATCCCTTTTGGAATGGCACAGGAGTGTGGGGATCGCGATACGTGAACTCTCGAAAACCCAAAAATCCAAGAAGATCTACGTTGTAGATCTAGGAGGAAGGCTTGACCGTTAGATCTAGCGGAGTCACGCTTGAGTTAGTCGCAAAATTTTTTTGGATTTTGCAAAGTTGAGAGAGGAAGTGAGGAAGGTGAACACCTCTGAAACCCAAAACACCAAAACGATCTACACCATAGATCGTAGGAAGGTGGTTGAACGTCCAATTCAGCAGAGGAGTAAACCATAATTTTGGGATTTTGGCATATGGAAGTTTGAGATGTGGGGTGCACGAACTCCCGATGCCCGAAACCTTGAAACGCCGAAAGGATCTGCGTCGTAGATCTGAGAAAGACCTAACCGTTGGATTTTATTTGGAATGGACGTGGACACATGGGTGTGTACCACGTGCTAGTGAGTCAAGATAGGTGAGAGTGGTGGGACCTGATGACGTTACAGAAGATGATATGGACCCTCCTGAATGTACCATGTGCTAGGGTGGTGAAGGGCGACAGTTGTGTTGTGGGCCTAGAGAATAAAGTAATTCGCGATTTCCGAATTCATAAAGGAGGAGCACGAAGGCTCAACACTCCAACTCGCGAAGTCATGAATTGGTGAAGAAGTGCTAGCACTTAGCCCTAGCCTACGGTCATGTGTAGAAGGCACTAGCAAAGAGGGATCCACCCAGTATCCCATCTTGGGTATCGGGGTTTGGAGGAAATGAGTCGAGGGTATTCGACTCACGAACTCGCGAGATCGCGAGTTGCGAAAGGGTGACTTTGGTTATGAAGATTTAATTGTTGGATCTTCGTGGACCGAGATTTTGAAGTTTCGAAGTCCCGAAATTTGCAAAGTCGGACAGAGCTCAGAAAACTTTGTGAAGTCAAAACGTTTTTCTTGTTTATGTTGTCTTATGAATGTTGTAAGTTTTATTGAAGGTTTAAGGCCTGACAAACTTTAGTTGGTTGTACGTTGTGTGTGCAGAGTTCAACGAGTGTCAGGATAGATAAAACTAATGACGAGTATGGAATTGAAAGAGGTGCAGAATGCCTCTGAAACAGAGGACAAAAGGGTAGGAAGGAATGTCAACCTGGGAGTCGAAGGAACAAACTCTAATGGGCACGGAAAAGAGACGGATAAGGAAGAACATATGATGAAACTCATTGAAAGATTACAGAAAGATGCCCAAGATCACCTAGTTGATAGCCAAAAGCTCATGAAAATCAGGGATTGGCAGGGTGAATTCAACTTAAAAATGTTGAAGAGCCTAGAAAGAATAGAAAAGAAATTGGAAAAAGGGAGTGACACAAGCAGATCAAGAAGTGTCAGAACCCATGAGAGGAGAAGAAGAYAGAGGAGTGGTAGTAGACATTATCGTCTCTCCTCGAAGCATTCGAGCAAGGAGACACACATAAGTTCAAGCCCGTCCCCTACCAAAAAACATCAAAAATCTGGAAGGGATGAATTGAAAGGGGAAATCAACAAGATTAAACCGCCTACATTCGATGGTGAACATAAGAAGGAAGAAGATGTTGAAACATGGTTGTTGGGTATGAAGAAATACTTCCAACTGTAGAATTATTCTGCCCATGCAGAAGGAAGAATTGCAATGTACTAGCTGAAAGGAAAAGCATCCATCTGGTGGGATCAGTTGGTGCAGATGCAACACATCAGAGAGAAAGAGGTCACGTGGAAGGAGTTTAAGAGGTATTTCAAGAAGAAATACTTGACCAAAAGATACTATGACAGAAAGATGAAGAAGTTCTTCAAACTCAAGTTGGGCAGCATGACCATTGATGAGTATGAACGAAGTTTTCTAGAACTACTGAAGTATGTTTTGTTCATCAAAGACAAGGCTGTCAAAATTCAGAGGTATCTGAGTGGACTGCCACCTTCCATCGGTGACAAGATTCAATATGACAATCCTAAGACCATGGAAGAAACCATAAGAAGGGAGAAATGCTTATACAAACAATAAAGAGAAAAGCCTACCTTTCGGAAGGCTTGGGATGACCATAAGAGGTTTAAGAAAGAACAGATCCAGGAGGGAAACATGCCTCCCTTTTTCAGGAACAGTCCTTGGGGACGGTCCTCTTTTAGAGAGCCAAGGAAAGTTGAAGGGAGTGAGCAGATGCCAAGACCACCATCTATGGAGTGTTGGGGTTGTAAAGGGAATCATAGGTACAGAGACTGCCCCCACAGAAAAGATAAAGTGAGAACTGTCCATATTGTTCAACAAGCTGAAACAGTGGAGGATATGGGTAGCAGACTATCGAGGATCTACGCAGCCCTGGACAACAAGCAAGTAGAATTTCAATTGCACATGATTGAAGTGGAAGGTATGATCAACAATCGACTACTTGTTATTTTAATTGATTCAGGGGCTAGCCATAGTTATATAGATCCTAGAGTGGTGGAAATTTTTCATTTAACAAGAAGCAAACATGAAAAGTCTTGGCTAGTGAAGTTGGCCATAGGAACCAAAAGGAAGGTCACTAAATTGGTTAAGTCCTGTTCAGTAGACATGAAAGGAATGAGCACTAAGGCCGAATTGAACATTCTGCCTTTAGGCTTATACAATTGCTTAATTGGGATGGACTGGTTGGACCAGCATCATGCCCTTCTGGATTGACGTAACAAGAGGTTTACATGCCTGAACAAAGAGGGAAATCGGGTAACAATCCAAGGAATTCCCAGAGTCGTGGTTGTTAGGGAAATCTCATCCATGCAGCTGAAGAAATGTTACCAGAAAGGCTGTCAATTGTTTGCAGCTCGGGTGGAAGAAGCATCCTGAGATGTACTCTCAAATCTGGAAGATCACGAGGTACTCAAAGAGTTCAAGGACGTATTTCAGGAGGTACCTGGACTACCTTCGAAGAGGAACATCGATTTTTCTATAAATTTGATGCCTGGAGCAGCTCTAGTTTCGAAGGCTCCTTATAGAATGAGTACGCAAAGCTGAAACAGTTTCAATTGCAGCTCGAAGAGCTACTAAAAAAGGGATACATTCACCCTAGCATGTCACCTTGGGGAGCCTCAGTCCTATTCATGAAGAATAAAGATGGGACGTTGAGGCTGTGCATTGATTTCCGGCAGTTGAATAAGGTAATTGGCAAGAACAAGTATCATATGCCAAGGATCGATGATCTTTTTGATCAGTTGAAGGATGCAAAAATATTTTCAAAAATAGATCTTAGATCTAGATATCACCAAGTGAGAATAAATGATGAGGACATTAGCAAGATCTCCTTTAGAACCAGGTACGGTCACTATGAATTCACAGTGGTGTCGTTTGGACTAACAAATGCACCTGTTGTTTTCATGTGCTTAATGAATGGAGTGTTCAGAGATTATTTGGACAAGTTTTTCATAGTCTTCCTGGATGATATCTTGGTGTATTCCAAGACAGAGGAAGAACATGAGAAACACCTGAGAATGGTGCTACAGGTGTTGAGAGAACACCAGCTGTACGCAAAACTGAGAAAGTGCTCATTTTATCAAAGGCAGATTCATTACTTGGGGAACATTATATCAAAGGAAGGGATCGTTGTGGATCTTGAAAAGGTTGAGGCCATTCGAGAATGGTCAGCTCCAAGGAATGTGGCGGAAGTTAGATCTTTTATGGGTCTTGTAAGCTACTATAGAAGGTTTATAGCCGGATTCTCAAAGATAGCTCATTCTATCACTTCCTTGCAAAGGAAGGAGAAGAAGTTCCAGTGGACTAAATAATGTGAGAGTAGCTTCCAGTGATTGAAGAAGCTGCTAATCAGTGCTCCAATCCTGAAGATTTCAGATCCAAATAAGGATTACGTAGTGTGCACAGATGCGTGTAAGGAGGGACTGGGAGGAGTTCTCAGCCAAGAGGGATTTGTAATTTGTTATGAGTCCAAAAAGTTGAAAGAGAATGAAAGGAATTATGCCACTCACGATTTAGAGCTAACAACAATCGTCCACACCTTGAGGAAATGGATACATTACCTCATGGGAAAAATATCCGAACTGAGAACAAACCATAATGGTCTGAAATATTTATTTGATCAGCTAACTTTAAATGCCAGGAAAATCAAATGGATGGAGTTTCTGTTCGAATATGACTTTGATATCAAACATATCAAAGGGAAAGAAAATAAGGTGGCTAATGCACTCAGCAGAAAAGTGCACGAATTACATGCTACAACCATTAGCATGTACAGGACTGAGATTAAAGACAGAATTTTGGAAGCTGCAAATGTTGATTTGTAGTACATAGGTTTAGTAGCAAAGCTACAGCAGCGTGAGAGACCACAGACCAAGGAAAGTTACACCTTGGGAATTGATGGCTTACTTCTGTATAAAAACAGAGTGTATGTACCCAATGTCCAAGAATTGAAGCTGGAAATTCTAAAAGAAATGCATAACATGGCTTATGCTGGACATCCTGGATATCAAAAGACTATGGCAGTAGTCAAAAGCCATTATTTTTGGCCGGGTATGAAGAAAGAAATCGTTGAATACATTGCCAGATGTATGGAGTGCCAGAAGCTTAAGGTTGAGCATAGGCACCCAGTAGGGTTGTTACAGCCTTTACCCGTTCCTGAATGGAAATGGGATGTGGTAACAATGGATTTTATCACCGGACTACCTAGAACAAGCAAGCAACATGATTCAATCATGGTGGTGGTGGACAAGCTTACTAAAGCTGCCCATTTTATTCCACTGAAAACCACCCACAAGGAAGCAGATGTTGTTGATATATTCTTAAAAGAAGTGGCACGCTTGCATGGAATTCCTAAGACAATTGTGTCTGATAGGGACCCGAAATTCACTTCAAATGTCTGGAAAGGACTGTTCAAGGGATTTGGAACGAATCTAAACTTTAGTACAGCGTATCATCCTGAGTCTGATGGTCAGACAGAAAGGATGAACAGATTAATAGAAGACATACTGAGAATGTATGTGATGGATAAACCATCAAGGTGGGAAGACTACCTGCATTTAGCAGAATTCACCTACAATAATGGGTATCATACATCGTTGAAGATGAGCCCATTCGAAGCACTTTATGGAAGAAAGTGCAACACACCAGTAAGTTGGGATAATCCAGCTGACAGAGTAGTGATTAGGCCCGAGATTCTCAAAGAGATGGAATACCAAATGATAAGGATTAAACAGAATCTGAAATTTTGCCAGGATAGGCAGAAAAGTTATGTTGGTAGTAACAGAACCCATAGAGAATTCAAAGTGGGTGACCATGTTTTCCTGAAAGTGAAGACTAACAGGAGTTCCCTGAAGTTGGGAAGTTGCGCCAAATTGGCAACAAGATTTTTTGGGCCATTTGAGATCCTGGAAAGGATTGGGCCAGTTGCATACATGCTTGCATTACCTGCATCTATGAATGTACATAATGTGTTTCATGTTTCACTGCTTAAGAAATATGTACTTGATGTTAATCATGTTATCGATTGGAATGTGATTCAGGTCGAACCAGAGGGTCTCTTGCAAGTGCATCCTGTGCGCATATTGGACAGGAAAAGAAAACAGCTCTGGAATCGAGCTATAGAGCTTGTAAAGGTCCAGTGGACCTGGTACGGTCATGAGGACGTGACATAGGAGCATGCAGATGCTATGTGGGCAGAGTACCCGCATCTTTTTGAAAATTTTGAAAGGCTTGCAGAGACAGTGTAAGTTTCACTGAGGACAGTGTAGAAATAAGGGGAGGGGGATTCTAGTGTCCCCAAGGCCGAGCCCTGTCATAAATCATGTTCTGAAAGGAATTGTAATTATGTTTTATAGGTTGGTGAGCCAAGTTTTTATAAGTTGGTGGCTTATGTGTTTGTTAGGCCAGGGAGCCTAAGTGTTGAAGGCTAGGAGCTTGTTGTGTATATGTAATCATGCAGAACAATTAATAAAAATTTGTAAACACCGCCAGGTGCAGACCGACCACAATGAATGAGTTAAGGGGGATTAAGCATCCATAGAGAGGGCAAGGAATTAGAGGTTGGAAGGTGGGAAAATGGGCTAAGTGTTTAGCCTAGGGGGCTTAAGCCTGGGGATAATATTTTATTATTATTCCAAAAGAACATGTGCCATTTATATTTTTATCCTAAGTTCCTGACCAAGGGAAGGTGATGCGTGCTGGTGGAACGCATGCAATCTCCAGGGCGACAAGTGTCAACCCCAGTGCATGCGAATAAAATGGCTAGGGTGGACTGTGAGGGGGTTCCTTCTCCCATTCGATCAAACTGCTTGAGCGTGTACGAGCTCTGAGCAGTACGACTAACCCGAGTTCTGGAGAGAACCTTCGTGCATCCCTGTGATCCGAAAATTCTTTGTCTGGCTCTGAGAAAACCTGTGTATACCTCTATACTGAACCAGAAGCATGTGATCGATTCTGAAAGAGCTATTTTCACCTCTATTTTGAACCGGAAAATCTCGTGTTGTGTCTAGAGAATCTGTGTGCATCCACTGCCTGAGATCGAGCCTGTGCGTAAGATCTATGTTCTGAAGCCATGACTGTGAGATCGATTTGCCATCATTGAACCAGTTTGAGGAAGCTTGTGTCTGCTTCCCGTGGGTTGTTTTGGCCATGCAGTGTTGGACTGCGTATGGATTGTGACCAGTTGTGAAACTCTCTCTCTCCAGGCGAGAGTGGTGTTGAGGTTGGATGAATAGGTGGTTTTGGCCTATGAGCATCTCTCTCTAGAGGAGAGAGTGCACAGAGGAAGGAGAGGACTCCTAGAAGGAACCATGTAGCTGCCACAGAGCCTGAAGACTTCCGATCGGGTCTATTGTTGTAACCCAAGGCAAGGGAGGTTAGCAGCCAAAGGACTGTCCAGGTGATAGAGAAGGTGTATACTCCTGGGGTGGAACAAGCATGTGGGGAATGAGGGTATGTCGTCAGTGAGCGTGAGAGGTTCCTGGGAGAGAATCCCATACTTGTGGTTGTGTTTTGTTTTCCCTGTAACCTCGGCCTAGCCTAGGATTCCTTGTCTCGGGGTGGAGCTTAGTCCCAACTCGGGGGTGACCCACTGTTGAGCTTGATGAGTAGTGCGGTCTAAGGCTGGGAGGTTCGTGGAAGGCCTGAACTTGGTTGGTGGAATCTACCACTGTTAAAAGATAAGTATCTGATTATGCTTTAATCATGTTTTGCATGATTGTGTTGCTTATGTTATCATGAATTTCATTGTGTGTATTAATTATTATTAAATGCTATTGATTGTTAATTATAGCAGTAAATAATATGTTTACTCTGAGCTTAAATGTATTTATTTTCTTAAATGCATGTGGATTATATAATGCATGTATGAGTTATGTAAAAGGTGTGTACAGTTTGGTAACAGAGAGCGATAAAAGCCTTGGTAACCGAAAAGTGGTGTTACACACTATGTCTAATCTGTAGTTATTCCCTATGCATACATCATCAAATATATCCCTTAACCAAGTGTATCTATATCTCTCTAGTCGTGTGTCATACATGTGTATACAATCATGATCAAGTGTAATAACCCTCAAATGGACTAGACATCAAACCCTCACTAATATGCAACCTCAAACTACACCAACAACTTCACCAAAACATCACAACCAAAATCCCTCAACTATGTACTAAGAGATACAAGATATACCTCAACACTCAACCCAAGAAGATGTAGCAATAATGAATATCATACATACCAAAGTTGTATTTTTGTAGATATAGTTCATACAATGGGTGTCATACAACCAATGGTCTCTCTAGGGAAAATCATCAAACTCCCATAACCATATCTCATGTAGAAAACAATATCCAACTATTGGCATGCTTACAGGTAGAGTGTGCTTGTCATTGATGGAAAGAACAACAGTGACAATGGCATATCTACAGGAAAGAACAACAGCAATGATGGCATGATTACTGGCAAAGTGTGCAATCAAATCTCAGGAGGAATAGTGCAGAGTTTCACACAGAGCGCAAGTGTTTGCCAAGGCCGAGGTTAATTCCATTACCAAAGCTAAGGAGAGATAGTGTTCTCAGAAATGCAGACGTGACCCAAAGTCGTCAGGACTCACAGAACCTTTGACACTTAGAAATTATTCCAATTCGGGAGGATGCGCAAGCTCAGGAGGAGGAGAGACCGTGGTCATTGGATCACCAATCCCGAATACCCAATGTCTGTTAGATCATAGTCTAGTGACCAGAGGAAGCACAGATGAGAAGTACAGCTCTGATCCGTTGGATCTGAGCACCGAGGACCAACAGTCGTCGGATCCAGTATAACTGTGAAGAGGATAATGGTCGAGAGCCATCCTCCAATTCTGTGAAATGCAAAGTCACGATGATATATTAGCCATTGGATCCAGAGGACACGTGGCGAGAGATCATCATTTCGCTGACTGAAAATTCAAAGGTAAGAGTTGTAGGAACTCACGATGTCCGAGTTTGTGATTTCATCTAGACCATTAGATCATGGAGAGTTGTGAGTCGTTGATTTGGAGAAGGTTTCAAAAAATTGAAAGTCGGAAGAAGGGAGGTGAGTATTCCTCCAACTTCGTGAAACATGAAGTCCCGATAAGATCCAGACTGTTATATCACCGAGGATCATGGGTCGTTGATCTAGAGTATTTCGAATATCAGGAGTTGGAAGAGTCATGGTTGTCTCACGTTCAAACACCTGACATGTGAGGTCATTATTTGATCATAGTTTTTTATCAAAGGGAGAGCATGGATCATTGATCTGGAACAACAAAGAACGAAGTCCAAGTTCTCGAAGAAGAGATCTACACTGTTGAAGTACGGAAGATCGTGGACTGTCGATTAGGAAACCTCCAAAATGAAAAGTCTTGAAATATCAATTCGCGAAGGTGAGATCTGGACCATCGTATCACTCAGGATCATGACCATTGATCCTAAAGGGACACATGTCATTGGATCATGGACTCCGAGAGAAATGCTTTGGGAAAAAGCGAAGTTTGAGAATCGAAACTCCCAAAGCCCGAAAGACGAAATCGATCTTGCCTGTTGGTTTGGAGGGCCACATGTCACCTGATCATTGAGACTAAGGATCGAGCATGGATAGAGGAAAGAAAAACAAAGGAAGATAGATCGGAGCCCTTGATCGAAGGAGCACCGTCAATATTGTGAGATCAACGGTCCCATCACATTGTGGGGCCAAAATATGCTCATGTCTTAATTTTTCTTGAGCAGACCGCAATCGAAACCACGGTTTTGGAGAAATGATGTGTGGAGGATCGTAGTGAATTGTGGGGTGAAAATAAGTTTGGTATAAAACCACCTTTGGATGCACCCGCAATCGCATGGCCACATGAGCTCATCGCCCAAGGCCATATTGAGAGAGGAGATAGCACATCGCTAGGCTCCACTTCAGATTTCAAGAGATCGAGAGTTAGGAGAGTCAAGGTGACTTACGACAGATGACCCGAAACACAAATTCCTGAAGTGATTGGCCCCTGGTCACCACCGGTGATCATGTGAAAGGAAGGGGCTTAGATAGAAAATCTAGCGCCCATTGTGTAGATTTCTCAGAAAGGGAAAAGGCGCCAAAGGGATGAACGTGCAGAAGTTTTCTCAGTAACTTCCAGAATGAAGTGATTGCATCTACCAGAGAATTCAAGGAGTTGTAGGGTGACTGCCAGAGGAGCCGAAATGTCTCGAGATAACTTCCATTGAAGTGAAGATTCATCATTTAGACAATTGAAATATGGGTCGAAGACTGTAACTTCCAAAGAAGTCGAAGAATCTCAGGATAACAACCACGGATGAAGAACAGACTTAGGATTATTTCCAGATAGGAAGAAGAGTTGAGTGTATGCCCTGGTAGAGGACTTGGCATGATAAATATGCACAGAATAGAGAAGAGTTGGTTGCTTCTTTTGAGAGTTATTCATGTGGTTAGAAGCATGTTGTGTGCAAGATATGAAATGCACAGAAGAGGCATAGCGCATTGAATGGAAATAATACACAGAGAATAAAGCACAGAATAAAGAGATAAAGAATAAATACTTATCTAAGAGAAGAAGAGAAAGTTGAGGTGTGGATTTAGAGACAGAGAAAAAGAACAGAAATCTCAAGGAGATGCGAGTAGGAAGACACTGATGCAGGCAGAGCAGAGCAGTGCAATAGAACAGTTAGGAAACTGGAAATCCTTTTGACAAACACTGTATCACTGTAATAAGTTTTAAGAACAAAGATTTTATATTCAGGGTGGTAAGGAGGACATTTGTCCTCAGAGTTTCAATTGGGTGCTTGAACACAGGGAATTGTAGCTTCCATTTGGTTGTAGCTAGAAAAAACAGGGTAGCAGAGTGGTGCAAGGGAGAACTATTGTTCTCTGTTATACAGGTTGGTGCATGTGTGACTGGCAGTTGGTGCTTCCATCCAGCTGGTGCTGGAACACTCAGGGAGTTGGTGCTTCCTTCTAGTGGGTGCTAGAGAAACCAGAGAGTTGGTGCTCTTAGCAAGTTGTTGCTTGTAAAACAGAGGTTGTAGCCTCAAGAGGAGTTGGATCTCATAAGAATGATAATGTACAGAAAATAAAGATTACTTATCATATCAAGAAGAATAGGTTTTTCCCTTTATGGGTTTCCTCAAGAAATATTTGTCTCTATATATTTCATGTGTGTGATTGATGTTGAATATTCTATTGCTTACTTCCCTACATTATTGTGATCGTCATTGAGTGTTCTGTAAAGAGTTTAAAATGGGCATAATTTTTTAAGAACAATAACAATTGATTCACCCCCCCCCCCCTCACTCATTTGTCCAACAATTGGTATCAGAGTCGGTTCCTTTTATCTAAGGGTAGATCCTAGAGCTTAAACATGACTAGCCATGAAGGAAATTCAACCAATAAGGCCCCCTTGTTCAATGGAACAAACTTTGCCTTCTGGAAAGTTAGGATAAGAACCTACATAATGGCTTTAGGTGCAGATATCTAGTATGTGGTAGAGACTGGTTATGTAAAGCCAATTGTACTAGCTAATAAGGATGACAAGATAGAATTCAGCTTCAATGCTAAGGCTATGAATGCTATTCTGAGTAGGCTTGCAAAAGCAGAATTTTTAAAATTTATGCATTTAGAAACTGCCAAAGAAATGTGGGAAAAACTCATTAGCAGTTATGAAGGTAATGAGAAGGTAAAGGATGTCAAGATTCAAACCTATAGAGTACAGTTTGAACAGCTAAAGATGAAAGAGGATGAAACTATTGGGAAGTACTTTCTGAGAGTTGAAGAACTTGTAAATGCAATGAAAGCACTTGGTGAAAAAATTGAGGAAGCCTCTTTAGTTCAGAAAATTTTGAGATCTTTGCCAGATAGGTTCAACCCAAAGGTTTCTGCTATAGAAGAACTTAATGATCTAAAAGATTTGGCTTTAGATAAAATTCTAGGAACATTGAATGCATATGAAATGAGGATAGTTAAAGATAAACCCACTTCTAGAGAAGCATCATTTAAAGCAGGTAAGAATGAGGATTCTGAGACTGATGAAATTGAAGCAAAATTTGTGAGAAGACTAAAGAAAGGATCAGGCAAGTACAAAGGCAAATTTCACTTCAATTTTTTAACTATGGGAAGATAGGTCACTTTGCATCTAAGTGTCCACACAAGAAACAAGATCAGAATTATGAGGTGAAAAGCAGTACAAACCCAAGAGATTTGGTAAAAAGAAAATTTTATGTGTAAACAATGATGACTCTTCAGAAGACACGGATAGTGACTCTTCCTGTGAAGATAATATTAATGACTTTATGCTTATGGCCAAAGAGGATTATGATAATAAAAGAAGAGGAAGTGATGTTGATGATGAAGAAGTTGTGGTTGACTTGGAAGGAGAACTGATCAGTGCTCTAGAAGAAATTGCTAGGATCAGATCTAAGAAGAAAAAGCAAAAACAATTCCTGAGACAGTTCGAGAAAGACAATAAATAACCTGATGAAGACATTGCCCTGCTAAAAGTGTAATTAGAAGAGGCAAAGAAAATAGAGGACATTCTGAAACAACAGTTATCATAAAAGAAGGCAAGATGTGAAGCCTTGGAAGAAGAGGTAGTAAAAACCATAAAAGAGATGGAGAAGTTTAAAACATTGTATCTCCAAAATATTCCAAGCATTAAAGCCACCGCATAACTAAACGACATTATAAGCAAACCTAGATCTCGTCTGTTGAAGACTGGTTTAGGTTATGTAAATGGTTCAAGCAGCAAAGAGCTAGTAAACATTATCAAGTTCCAAGTCGGCAAACAATCAAACCATGATAGTACTATGTCACCAAAACCTAATAAAGACAAGATGATCCCTGATAAAAAACAAAGAGATCAGAAGATGGAGCAACAAATTCCAAGAATAAGGCCATCCTTCGGGTACCAAAATTTCTTCCATGGTTACTATTTTTACTGTTCTAATTTTGGTCATAATATTTCAAATTTTCAAATTAAGTTTAGAGACATGCAACTGAGGAGGTCAAGAAATAAACAATCTTTACAACATAAAACTAAGAAGATAATGAATAAACAATGTAGCACCAATCACTTTGACCTACTGAAAAATGAGCTCGAATGTTATAACTTTCATAACTTCAGCCACAAATCTGCAAACTGCCATCTGAAGAAGTAGAAGGTAGATCCAAGGATAAATCCTTTAGCTAGAAATGTCAGCACATGGAAAAAGAAAGATAGTAAAAAATGTGGTCTAGTAATTTCAGCTCAAAAACAAAAAGACCCCTGGTATATAGACAGTGGATGTTCCAAGCACATGACTGGATACAAGGATAAGTTTATGTCTATAAGTAAAAGAAAAATGGGAAATGTAACCTTTGGAAATGATGAACCAGGTAAAATCAAGGGTAAAGGGATGGTGATTTTTAGTAATGGTAAAGGAAAATCCCAGGATGTTCTTCTTGTATATGAGCTGAAACATAATTTTCTCAGTGTAAGTCAAATGTGTGACAGAGGATGTGAAGTGGTGTTCACTTCCAATGATTGTAAGATAAAGTCTGTAAACTCGGGACAAGTTGTGGCTAAAGGCATAAGGACAAAAAATAATGTATATGTGCTTAAAGAAGATAAAGAAGAATGTCATCTAAGAAAACATGATGAAAGATGGTTATGGCATAGGAGACTTGGACATCTAAACTTTGACCACTTGATCAAGCTCAAAATCTTGAGGCAGTAAAAGATCTTCCAAGAATATCAAAGCCACAAGACTTTGTGTGTAAACCCTGCCAAGTAGGAAAGCTAACCAGGACACAGTTTAAATCCAAGAGCTCTACTTCAACAGATAAACCACTCCAATTAGTTCATATGGATTTATGTGGACCATCAAGACGGGAAGGCACAGGGAAGGAAAATTGTTTTATGTTTATCATTGATGATTACTCCAGACTTACTTGGGTTTCTTTTCTCAAAGAAAAAGTTGAATCATTTGAGAAATTTAAAATATTTAAGGCTTTAACTGAGAATCAAACAGGCAAGAGATTAAAGGCAGTAATATCAGATAAATGAGGATAAATTATGTCAAGTGATTTCAAGGAATTATATGATAAACATGGGATCAAGAGAGAATACACAATCCCAGGAACTCCACAACAAAATGGAGTAGTTGAGAGGCAAAACAGAATAGTGAAACAAATGGCCAGGTTAATGATGAATGAGAATAACATTGGTCAAACTTACTGGGTAGAAGCAATACACACAGGAGTCCATATTCTTAACAAATCCCACCTCATACCACATAGTGACAAGACACCTTATGAGCTGTGGTATGGAAGAACTGCTTCAATCAAACACTTCAAAGTCTTTGGGAGTAAGTGCTACATAAAGAATAATAATGAAAACCTTGAAAAGTATGATGACAGAGCTAATGAAGGCGTCTTCTTAGGATATGCTACCAATAGTAAAGGATATAGATTCTTTAATAAAAGATTGCATAAATTAGTTGATTGCATTGATTTAAAGGTTGATGAAGGAGTCTCAGTAAGAGAGGTGAGCAATATTGAGTCTACTACAGAGGACACAGCTGAAACTGAAGATGAACAGGTCCAAGAATCATATGGAGAAGAGACATCTGGACAAGAAGAGTCGAGATAGAAATCAACATCAAATCCTTCCTCCAGAATTACTCAAAAGAATCATCCTGAAAATCAGATAATTGGTGAGAAGGAAAAAGGTGTACAAACCAGGAGAAGGATAATCAAAGACACTGAGAAATCAAATATGGCCTTCATATCCATGGTGGAACCCAAGAACTTTAATGAATCCAATAAAGATGTAAATTGGTTAAAATCAATGAATGGGGAACTCGACCAGATTGAAAAGAATGGCACTTGGAAACTAGTTCCTAGGCCAGAAAATAAAAATGTAATAGGATCAAAATGGGTCTACAAAACTAAGATGGATGAGCAAGGAAATATTGTAAGAAATGAGGCTATATTGGTCTGCAAAGGATATGCTCAAATAGAAGGACTGGATTTTGATGAAACATTTTCCTGTAGCAAGATTAGAAGTTATTAGAATGTTTCTTGCCTATGCTTGTCATAAACAATTTAAAGTCTATCAAATGGATATCAAGTCATATTTTCTAAATGGAGATCTAAAAGAAGAAGTTTATATGGAACAACCAGAGGGTTTCCAACTGTCAGATAACCCTTACTTTGTATACAAGCTGAAGAAATCATTATATGGGTTGAAACAAGCTCCTCGTGCCTGGTATTACATACTGGATAAGTATATTCAAGACAAAGGGTTCAAGAGAAGACAGTTGACAAAAATCTATATATCAAAACATAGGGTAATTATTTTCTCATTGTGTTGGTCTATGTAGATGACATCATCTTTGGAAGCAGTAATGCTTCATTGGTACAATGGTTTTCTTCTGCCATGCAATCTGAATTTGAAATGTATACGATAGGGGAACTGTCATTTTTTCTTGGTCTGCAAATTACTCAAAGGTGTGATGGAATATTTCTTTCTCAGGAGAAATATCTAAGAGAAATGTTGAAAAGGTTTCAAATGGAATATTACACACCTATGAGCACACCTATGGTCACTGGATGCAAGTTAAGAAAGAATGATGACTCACCTGATGTTGATCAGAGTTCATATAGGTCTATGATAGGTAGCCTATTGTACATCACAGCATCTTGTCTAGACATAAAGCATGTTGTTGGAATGGTAGGAAGGTATCGGGATGCACCTAAACAAAGTCATTTGTTATCTATCAAAAGAATATCGAGATACTTGAAAGGAACAATGGACTATGGCCTATGGTATCCTAGGAATCATAATTTTCAACTATCAGTCTATTCATATGTTGATTGGGCTAATTACGTGGATGAAAGGAAAATATTGAGTGGAGGTGCATTCTTATTAGGAGATTCCCTTGTATAATGCTTGAACAAGAAGCAAGGTTCCATTTCCTTATCGACTACAAAAGCTGAGTACATTGTAGTTGCCACTTGTTGTACCCAAGTATTATGGATGATTTAGACACTTGCAGACTTGGAGGTAAAATATACAGCACAGATCCCAATTCATTGTGATAATACTAGTACAATCAGTGTGTCAAAGAATGTTGTATTTTAGTCCAAGACCAAGAATATACCCATCAAGTATCACTTCTTGAGGGAACAAGTGACCAACACTGTTGTTTCTTTGCATTATATTCCATCCAGAGATCAGATTGTTGATATCTTTCACTAAACTTCTTGCAAAAGCTCAGTTTGAGTATTTACGCTAGAAGTTGGGTGTGACCCCATTATCAACCTAATAGATTCCATCCTGTCAGGGGGAGTATGTTTTGGTTGAATATCTGATACCTCCAAAAACAATTACTGCAACAACTCAGAGGGAGCATGTTTTCTTTGAAATTGATGTCAAAGGGGGAGAAAAGGTGATGCTACAGTTGGAGGTCTAAGAAGAATAGTGTAGACTTTCAGGGTTGCCATCAATGCCAAAGGGAAATATTGTTGGCATGTTTACAGGCAGAGTGTGTTTTTCATTGATAGAAAGAATAGCAACGACGATGGCATGTCTACAAGCAATAACAACAGCAATGATGGCATGATTACTAACATAGTGTACAATCAAATCTCAGGAGGAATAGCACAAAGTTTCACGCAGAGTGCAAGTGTGCACCAGGGCTGAGGTTAATTCCATTACCAAAGCTCAGGAGAGATAGCATTCTCAGAAATGAAAACGAGAACCAAATTCATCAGGACTCGTAGAACCTTTGACACTTATAAATTCTTCCAATTTGGGAGGATGAACAAGATCAGGAGGAGGAGCGAAAGTGGTTGTTGGATCACCAATCCTGAATACCCGATGTTCGTTAGATCAGAGTCCAGTGACCAGAGGAAGCGCAGAGGATAAGTAAAGATATGATCTGTTGGATCTGAGCATCAAGGACCAACATCTGTTGGATCCAGTATAACTGTGAAGAGGATAATGGTCGAGATCCATCCTCCAACTCCGCGAAATGTGAAGTCGCGATGAGATCTGAGTCATTGGATCCAGAGGACATGTGGTGAGAGATCAACATTTCGTTGACTGAAAAGTCAAACGTAAGAGTTGTAGGAACTCGCGAAGTCTGAATTCGCGAGTTGATCTAGACCGTTAGATCATGGGGAGTTGTGAGACATTGATCTGGAGCAGGTTTCAAAAAATTGTAAGTCGGAAGAAGGGAGGTGAGTAGTCCTCCAACTTCGAGAAACACAAAGTCCCAATAAGATCTGGACCGTTAGATCATCGAGTATCGTGGGTCATTGATCTAGAGTATTTCAGATATCGGGAGTTGGAAGAGACAGGGTTGGATCATGTTCAAACACCCGACATCCGAGGTCATGATTTGATCATAGTTGTCGATCAAAGGGAGAGCATGGACCGCTAATCTGGAACGACGAAGAACGAAGTCTGATTTCTTGAAGAAGAGATCTAGACCATTGAAATATGGAAGATCGCGGACTGTCAATTAGGAAACCTCCAAAATACGAAGTCACAAAATCTCGATTCGCGAAGGTGAGATCTAGACCATTGGATCACTGAGGATCATGACCGTTGATCCAAAAGGGACACGCGTCGTTGGATCATGGACTTCGGATGAAATGCTTCGAGAGCAAGCAGAGTTTGAGAATTGAAACTCCCAAAGCCCGAAAGGTGAAATTGATCTTGCTCATTGGTTTGGAGGGCCACATGTCACCTGATCATTGAGACTAAGGATCGAGCGTGGAAAAAGGAAAGAAAATAAAAGGAGGATATATCGAAGCCATTTATAGAAGGAGCATCGTCAAGATCGTGAGATCGACGGTCCCATCACATTGCGGGGCGAAACCATGTTTGTGTAATAATTTTTCTTGAGCGGGCTGCAATCGAAACCACGGTTTTGGAGAAAGGACATGTGGAGGCTCATAGTGAATTGCAAGGCCAAGAGCACTTTTGTATAAAACCACCTTTGGACACGCCTGCAATCGCATGGTCAGATGAGCTCATCGCCCAAGGTCATATCGAGGGAGGAGCTATCACGTGGCTAGGCTCCACTTCGAATTTAAAGAGATTGAGAGTTAGGAGAGTTGGGGTGACTCATGATAGATGACCCGAAACATGAAGTCCCAAAGTGATTGGCCCCTGGTCACTGTCAGTGGTCATGTGAAAGGAAGGGGCTTAGCCAGAAAATCTAGTGCCCACTATGTAGATTTCTCAGAAAGGGAAAAGGCGCCAAAGGGATGAACGCGCGGAAGTTTTCTCAGTAACTGCCAGAACAAAGTGATTGCATCTGTCATAGAATTCAAGGAGTTGTAGGGTGACTGCCAAAGGAGTCGAAGTGTCTTGAGGTAAATTCCAATGAAGTGAAGATTCATCATTTAGACAATTGATAGATGGAAATTCTTCGAAGACTATAACTGCCAAAGAAGCCGAAGAATCTCAGGATAACAACCATTGATGAAGAACAGACTCAGGATGATCGCCAGAGACGATGAAGAGTTGAGTGTATGCCCTGACAGAGGACTTGGCATGATAAATATGTGCAGAACAAAGAAGATATGGTTGTTGTTGTTGATATTTATCCATGCGGGTAGAAGCATGTTGTGTGCAAGAGATGAAACACACAGAAGAGGCATAGTGCATTGAATGGAAATAATACACAGAGAATAAAGTGCAGAAGAAAGAGATAGAGCAGAAATGTTTATCTGAGAGAGGAAGAGAAATCTTAGGTGTGCATTCAGTGACAGAGTAGAAGAACAAAAAGCTCAAGGATATGCGAACAGGAAGACACAGATGCAGGAAGAGAAAAGCAGTGTAACAGAACAATGATGAGACTGGTAAGCCTTTTGACAAACACGGTATCATTGTAATAAGTTTCAGGAAAAAATATTTTATATTCACGGTGGTAGGGAGGTTCTAGGGAGGATTGTTGTCCTCAGAGTTTCAAGTGGGTGCTTGAACACAGGGAGTTGTAGCTTCCATCTAGTTGCAGCTAGAAAAACCAGGGTGGTAGGGTGGTGCAAGGGAGAACTATTTTTCTTTGTTATACAGGTTGGTTCCTGTGTGACTGGAAGTTGGTTCTTCCATCCAATTGGTACTGGAACACTCAGGGAGTTGGTGCTTCCTTCTAGTGGGTGCTAGATAAACCGGATATTTGGTGCTCTCAACAATTTTTTTCTTGTAAAACAGAGGTTGTAGCCTCAAGAGGAGTTGGAGCTCATAAGAATGATAATGTACAGAAAATAAAGATTACTTATCATATCAAGAAGAAGAGGATTTTCCCTTTATGGGTTTCCTCAGGAAATATCTGTCTCTGTATATTTCATGTGTGTGATTGATGTTGAATATTCTATTTCTTACTTCCCTGCATTATTGTGATCATCATTAAGTGTTTTATAAAGAGTTTAAAATTGATATAATTGTTTAAGCACATTAGCAACTGATTCACCCCCCCCCCCAACTCAGTTCTCCAACACCAAATACAAATAAGAATGTGACATACCTTTTGAACCTGTAGATAGATTTATTGTACCTAATCATTGCAGTCCTTCCTGGGAACTTGCTCTCAGACTCTGAGAACCTGACACTTCTCAAAAACTCAAGCTTTCATGGATTTTCAACTGTACACACCATCCTTTACTGCAGCCCATGTATGTACACGACCTCTTCCACTGTGTTAGCACTAGAAGTCATCTTCATATTGCATTGAAGGTAATCCTAGTACCCATCAGTTTATATGTCACAGGTTGGTTTTAAAGAGTTCAAATGGGCACAGACTCAATGATAATAACATTCTAACTCAGAAATATGGACTAGCATGCACAAGCATTTGAGGTCTGGAATCAACTTCAGTCGGTAAGTTGGAGTAAGGGTGAATAGAGGGAATACTTTGGAGAGAAGAGTGTAGAGGTCTGCTATGGACATCAGGTATTCAAGCAGCCTAAGGAGGAAAAACTCAAACACAAGATCCTCTTGGATTCAAATTTTCAGGAAACTGGAAGAAATTATAACAGTACTATAATCAAAACATTCATCATTCATGTGAATCAGTCATTCATGAAACCTCTTAGTATCATAGAAAAATAAGATGGAGCAAGAAAGTTGACTTAGATTAATCAAGATGTCTCAAAAACAAATACATAACCAGAGAACCAGTGTTCTTCATAAAAATATTACAATAGCAAGGAGCCTAGCTCAACCATTCAACCTTAACAAAATATCAAAATTGCCTATATATACTAAAATGTTGCAACCACCAGGAATGTGATCAAGTCACTGCCTTCAGTCGGTGCCCACTCTGTCAGGTTGTGCAGACTTCATGATGTTAGATGGTAACCATGCATAGTTATGTGCTTTGCAGGAAAAATTTCCTGAAAGGAAGCTTCAGATCATAAGTGTACCTTCATGGCTACTCTCTGCAACATATTCCATTTATGGGATGAGGCGAGGTCTCAACTATTGCCCACAATATTCAATAATTATCTTCATTGGGATTAGGATTGGGCTTGACACCCATAACTATTCTTAGATGGTGCTAATGACTTCTGCGAGTCCATCCTGATGCCTCGAGGCCATGAGTGGTCTTTGTCTGTGACCAATGTGAGCTTTGTAGGTGGCAGTTTGATAGTGTATGTGCAGGGGTTATGTGGAGCGAGGTGCTTGGAGAAAACTCGCACACCCCAACAAGTGAGCGACAACCATGCATTTCTCTTGGATATGATGTTCTATGAGATTTTGATTGCAGGGCCTCTCAAAGTTGGTTTGGATTTAGACTGATTTTGCACTCGCAATCCATCTCCCTTCACCATGTATCGCTCTTGACTTACCATGGTTTCAATTGCGGGACCACTTAAGAAAATTATCGCCCGAGCATATTGCATTCCCGCTATGGACTGTGGTCGTTGATATCATGATATTGGATGAGTCTTTCACGATCAGCGGCTCAAATATGTGCCCTCTAAATCAATGGATCAGATCTTCCCTTTTAAAACAATGGTCGAGATTTGGTTCGCGGATCAACCTTAGGGCCTTTCAATAGTCAAAATTTATTTGCTCCAATAAAATTCTCTGGAGCTAGGGATATAATGACACATGGCTCTTGTTGATCAATGGATCAGATCCATTTTGGGCCTTTGGCCACTTCGACAGCTTCGAAAAATTCGGCACTGAAAGATTAAAACTACCTTCTAGTTATGCTTCAATCCCGAAACAAACTGTTTGAGAAAGTTGTGTTTTGTGTTCATGGTTGCGGCCTGTACGATCAAGGATTTGGACAACTGGATGTGGGTTTGGGAAGACAAAAATATCAGTGATAGAGGCCAAGGAGATGAGTGCTCAAACACAAAGGGGAAAACAAAAATGACTTTTTCGACTGAAGGGGGAAATTAAGACTTGGTCTGTGAAAAGGATAGAGACAGCGCAAAATTACAGACTTAGGTAGAAACCACAAACCGATAGGCTCTGACAAGTACATGTGATAACATTTGGCTCCACAGGGGATGGCATGCTCCCTGCGAGCTACCAAGAACCACTAGTTCCAGTGCCTTAGTTTTTGGGATATGGAGTCACTTATAAAAACTGAAAACAAAATAAAAATGATATTTACAATGACATGGGAAGCCACTCATGGCTTAAGTAAAAAAAAAATTCATAAAATTCCCATTTGAAGGGCTACCAAAAAATTCAACATCCTTCAAATCCTGCAACTTGTAAGTGTTATTTGAAAAAACGTCAGAAATTTTGAAGGGGCCGATCCACAAGGCCTCAAATTTACCATGCTTCCATTTGTCTTGTTTAGGTGCATCCCACTTGAGTACTATATATCCCAGTTGGAAATCCTCTTTGGTCACCTTCTTATCAAAATCCCTCTTGATCTTTTTTTCATGGTTATATGCTTTGTCCAGTAGTTTCTCTCTAGTCTGTTGCACTTTTACCAGCTATTGTATTCTCCTAATCATATCATTTGGTTCTCCCTGGTAGTCTTGGAAGAATTTTTCCACAGGTAAGGCAAGCTGAGAAGGAAAAATGGCTTCAACTCCATTTACAAGCTGGAAAGGAGAGATACCAAGAGATCTCTTTGTTGTCACTCTCTCATGCCACAAAGAAAATTTAAGCTTTGAATCCCATCCCTTCTTGTTGTCCTCTAATAGTATTTTGATTATCTTAATAAGGCTCTTGTTAGAGGACTTTTCCAGTCCATTCCCTTGGGGAAACTAAGGAGTAGAGTGAATTAATGTGATTCCAAACTGTTTAAAAAACTCAATCAATGGTTCAGCCTTGAAAGCTACAGCATTATCAGTGATAATTATGTTTGGACAACCAAATCTTGCCATAATATCTTCAAGAAAACTAATGATTATATTGTGGGAGGCATTTCTTGTGGGGATGGCCTCTATCCACTTAGTAAAATAGTCTGTGGAAGTCAAAATCCACCATGTTGACCACTTGAAGCAGGATGAATTTCCCCAATAAAATCTAGGCCCCACTCTTGAAAGGGTCCTGAAGCTACTACAGGCTTGTTGATGGGACCTAAATCCCTTGACTCAACAGTAGGAACCAAACCTTCCACCAAGGCCCAATTAGACTCTACAACGTTTAAAATGGAATGGTTCTCCAGATATTGCGATCCGACCAATTTATCGATGGGCTTTGTGTTTCCTTGTGAAGGCTCTTCCTTCAGTTAGGACTGTTTTCTTCTGTATTTTCTCTTGGGTGGGGCTGATATGAGAGATGCAAGCCAGTATAAACCAACTTGAAAAACAACAAGATTAAGTTTTAACTACTTGGGAAGAGGTTAAGCTTGGGATAACCAGTTGTTAAACATGCAGACAATTACTCTATACCACAGTCCTAGTACTAATACATTAACCATGTGAGCATCCAATTACTATCTGAGAAACTAACTATAAGAAAGAAAGCACATATGTAATAAGATAATGGGAATCAAAATAATTCATCTACCATAACCATGCATTACATAATAACACAACGATTTATCTTCATCATTAAAGCAAAGAACATCAAAACATTGCACCAGATAACTTGACAACATAATTAATTGCTCTTACTCATTACTATAGCATTCATGAAACATGATAGGAATTAGTTCTTCTCCAAGTCCAATCACAAGAATCTGATGAAAATAGTTTGTCTTTGGTCCAGAAGGACTTCTCAATTCGTAGCAATCTCAAAATAATTCTTAACAACCAAAAAGAAAGAGTTCTTACAACAACCATCGATGCTTCGCTAATTGGTCGATGTCCTTATTTATAATATAAAGTTTTAACCGGTACTAACGGCTAATTGCAATTTAAACAAAACAAAAATTGCCACACGGAATTATCTTCCAACAACTTCTTTAACAGTCGTCTTGACATACTTCTTGGAAAGGATGACTTTTCTCATACTCAGTTCAACTGGAAAACAGTTTTCACAAGTTTGGGCCCATGGAAATCTATGTTGTTCCATCGGGGTCACGTATATTCCCCTGATGTCTACTACATGTGCCCAGTACTTTACTAAGATGGAGTTCAGTTGTTGTAGCATGGTTCGGGCTTTGATCGGATGTTCTGCGAATTTTCGTACTTGCACTAGCTTCGCATCAGCTATCTTTGCGAACTCTTTGGTCCACAGTGCATCTTGTTCGGCATGTCGCTTGACCACGTCGGTTAGGTCAATAAAATTATCGGGGGTGACGAACTTGGGGAACTTGGCACCCTTCATCGCTCTGTCGATCCTACTTCGGTGTTTCTTTTTGGGTTCAACGGTGAGATCGGGGAGCAAGCTTTGTTCAGTGATTGGGGAATCCTTCCTGGAAGCGGGGTTGAGATAGTTTAGTGATCGATCAAATATGACATAAGATACCAACAAACATAATCGACCTGTGCGTACCTGTGGAGCTCTTTAGTGTCGATCATTTAATACTTATGTGATCCCAGTTGTTCCTTTGAATGACTTGCAGTGTCTTTTATCCTTGCCACTGCTCCTCTTTAGTTTAAATGAGTCATGTCAGTGAGAAAAATCATGGAAAATCGAGTACGGTAGATACGAGTGTTGGAACCATCATAGTAGTTTCTCAACCTTTGGGACTGGGAAAAGACGCCAGATTTGAGCGTGCGCATGTATTCTCCCAGAAGGTCAGATACCGTAGTAAGGAAGTCATTAAATGCCTCCAGAATCTGTATTACCAAGTGTGTCAACTATCATTCTTCAATAATGGAAGCTGGGGACTTTAAATAGATTGGAATGATCATACTGCACATTCTCTACAACTCCGATCGGAGGTGCTTTAAGCGTTCTATATTACATCCGATGAGCATTTTTGATGCGTTAAGTCCTCAAGCCATCTTGTTACGAAGCGTGAGTGTTCTTTTGGCACGCTCTGGTTTGTTGCTTTGTTTGGCTATAAATTCTAGAAATTATGTGGGGAATTCCACACATAAGTTGAGTTTATGCTTTTGTGACGCTAATCCCATGCATTTATTCAGGAGAAACTCGGTGTAGTGGTCCTTTATTACCTACAGGCGTCCAATCCACCACGTTTTTTCATTATGGGATCCCCTCCTAACAAGGTACGGGGTTTGCAAGGTAGTCGAAATGCCAGGTATGATCCCCAACGCACTTGGGATTCATTCTTATTGGCTCCCAGTGTCCTCGAAGCTTCGACAGGAGGTATAGGATTTCGTTCGGATAGGGTGTCGTCTCCTCTAGCAGAAGTTGGGGTGGAGAGAAGTACGCCTGAAGGAGGTATGCTAGAGACTGCGCCCCCATAGGAGAGAACACCATGGAGAAGAGGGAGGCCTAGGAAAGACACGGGAAAAAGGGAGGAAGACTTCCCCCAAGTTGAGTTGAATATACATCTCGTTGTTGAGGGGTCTACAATGCTTACTTACTGGTCAGGGCTTGTGGGGACTGCTAGTAAAGGAAGCGGGGAACGAAAGGGGAGGGGAAAAGAACTAGGTTCTCACGTTAAGAGTTCCATCCAGCAGTTGGAGGAGGCCCAAATTCCTATAGCTGAACTCTACCAAGAAAATAGAGAGTTGCGAAGCCAGTTGGCGGCGAAGAACCAGGAGGTATCGGCATCAAAGGGTCATGGAGGAAGCAAAATTTGACTCCAGAGACAGCTTCAAGAAGCTCAAGACATAATTGTGCAGTTGTGTGAGGCACAGAGGTTGGCAGCAAAAGAAGGAAAGGAAACATTACAACATGTGAGAAGTAGTACGAGAGAAGGTGTGCGCATAGGAGATGCATAATGGGCAAGCCTTTGCTTTGCATTCCTCGAAGTGACGCTTAATATTTCTTCTCTTTTGTAGTAAGGATTTTGTACTCTCACTATGACCAGGCCGGTTAGTAAAGATGTCGACGATATCTATTTGTATGTAGCCCAAGTTTGGCGGGAAATTTTCTAATTACATGAAAACTCGAAGCTTCTTGAATGTATCCCATTCCCTTTTGAATGTAAATTAACTACATTCTTTTATCTGAGTTTTTTGTGAAAATTATATGATTTTATAATTGTTATTTTTTGCAATGTGAATTTGTTGATATGTTCCCTCTAAAACTTCCGATATTGATTGATGTTGACGTGGCTTATCAACCTGAGGTTACTTAAAATATTTGAATATACAATTTAGCATTCGGATGGTGGGTAAGGATTGAACTTAGAGGATATAATTGCATCGAAAGCATGAAAATATATTGCGACCACCTATACTTGGGTGGCGTCAGGGATCGACAATTCAAAATGTAAAATTTAATGTGCATTTTATTTTGTAACTCCCCAATGTCGAAATCGTGTCAGGTGTCGAAAATCGGCAATACCGCTTTTCCATTTGTGCGACGCTTACCTTTTCATTTTCCTGCCGAAGCCAAATAGATCGGTCTTCTATGATACCTCTGCCAAAGTTCAATCGTAAAAGAAAGACTTTCATTTGTCGATGTCGATGAAGTTCGATGTTCGGCTATTTTAAACTTCTCAAACGATTTTCATCACCTTTGACGTTTACCAATGTCGAACTCCTAAGCGCGTCGAGGAAAGATTTAGCGTGTCGATTCCTTGAGTAGATTTTTAAGGACCCTTTAACGATTAAGATGATTCTTTGATGTATGTTCAGGCAAGCCTTCTTTTTTTTTATTCAAACATGAACATAAAAATCAGCGCAAGTATTAGTTTCATACTAAAGGCAAAATAAACAGTGTAAAGGATCAAGTGGTACCCAAAAGTAAAAAATGAAGATAGACTTTAGGGTTTGTTGAGTGATCAAAAAATGGCGATTCATTGGGCGAAAGCATAATATTTGTTCCTCCTTCATTTCCTTTGACCCTGACTCATGACCCAATTTTTTTATTTTTTTTTATTTTTGCTGGAAGTATTGTTTTAGGGCTTGGCCATTTACTAGGAGGGCATCAGGTTCTCCCCTCAGAATATGTAATCGGTAAGTGGCTGCCCCAATCTTCTCAGCTACCTAGAAAGGTCCAATACATAGACTCTAAAACTTAGAATGTTTCCCTTTAGGTTCATTTTCTCTGTCCCACTTCAGGACTAATTCTCCTACTTCAAAATTCTTTTTTTTAGCCTTATGCTTATCGAACCATCTTTTCACTATATGTTGGTGAGCTAGGAATTTCGACTTAGCCTTTTCTCTCTCTTATTCCAGCATGAGCAGAGTGTTAATACTTTGTTGTATGGTCAATGAGGGTTCTTCGTTGGAATCTTGGGCCAGCTGAAGAGACGGGAGGTAGAGTCCATTTGGGAGGATGGCTTCTTGCCCATAGACCAGAATGTATGGGGAATTTCCTATGGCTTCCTTAGGTGTGACCCTGTCAATCCATAGAGAATTATAGATTAGATTATGCCAATTTCTTTGGTTATTCGTCACCGTCTTCTTTAATATCCTTACCGGATTTTTATTAGTCAATTCAGCCAGACCATTTCCCTGGGGGTAGTAATTTGTAGAGTACTTGATTATGATTCCTTTGTCCAGAGAAAACTCTGTCAATAGGGTTGAAGAAAATTAAGTTGTGTTATCGAAGACCAGAACATAAGGGACACTGAACCTCGTGATCATTTGTTGTTATATGAATTTGATAACCACCTTCTCGTTCACATGAGTCATAGGAATGGCCTCTGTCCATCTCATGAAATAGTCAGTGGTAGTAAGAATGTACTTGTGCAGCTTCAAGGAGCTAGGTGTGATTTCTCCTATGATATCCAACCCCCACTGCTCAAAAGTCCAAGAGATAGTAACAGGTTGGAGTGGGACCGCCGCTCTTTTCTCCTTTCTAATGCTTATTTGAAAAGTCTCACAGTTTCTAGTGTAAGTATGATCATCTTTGAACAAGGTGGGCCAATAATAGTTGGCTCTCAAAATATTATGAGCGGTAGTGTTTCCTGCAAAATTTCCCCCGACGGGGCCATCATGAAGTTCATTCAGGACTTTGTTTGTGTCCCTTCATTCAAGACATATTAATAGTACCATGTCGTAATTGATCCGAAAGAGCACCGAATTTATAAGATGATATTGTGCATATTTTAATCTCAAGGCTCTCCCTTCTCTAGGACTGAGGTTTTCGGGACAAGTCCCGTGATGTAAAAGATAAGTTAAATATTTATACCAAGATTCTTGTCCTGGGATGTTGTATGCTACTTCACCACACCATAGTGCTATCTTTTTCTCCCATCTGAGATCTTCATTCATTTGATCTTGGGCTTCGGCTGCAAGCTTGCACAAACCTTGTCATTTTACTAGTTTTGTAGGTTTTATATCTAGATCAAATTCTTGGACTACCGCCATCCAGTTCCCCCTTCTTTCCCCCATTTCTTGTTGGGTGAACAAGGATCAGAGTACGGGTTGAGGCATAATTACTTTGGTGTGATTCTTGAGGATGTAAGACCTGAAATGTTTTACTGCCTTATAAACTGTGTAGGCTTGTTCGTCTACAGCAAGATAATTGAGCTCAACTCCTTGAAGATTAGTACTCATAAATGACATCGGGGCTTCATTGTTTCCATTATCATTCTGAGTCAAGACTACATCTAGCAATTGATCGGAGGCTAAATTATAAAGGAAAAAGTCCCTATTGAAATCGGGACTTCGCAACACCGAGGCCTGGGAAATGGCGGCTTTGATATTGTTGAAGGCATCTTTTCGCTCATCATCCCACTTAAATTCGCCATCTTTGCAAATCATATTTTGTAAGGGTTTGATGATTTCCGTGAATTCGAGAGTGAACTTCCTCACAAAATCGATTTGCCCGAAAAAGGACTGCATGGCTTTCTTGTTTTGGGGTAAGGGAAGTTGAGCTATGGCTTTAATCCTTTCTGGGTCTATGTGAATCCATGCTTGATATATAATGTGACCTAACATCTTACCTTCATCGACACCGAAGATAGTTTTCTTAGGGTTTAAGGATATACCGTACTTCCTACACCTCTCAAAAATATAAGTTAAGTGTTGGATGTGCTCTTCTCTGATTTTTTAATACACTGCTACATCGTCTAGATACAATACCATGCATCTATTAGTTAGTCCCCGGAAAGATATGTGCATGGCTCTTTGGAAGGTTTCTCCTGCGTTAATTAACCCGAAAGGCATGCGCTTATAAGCGAAGGTTCCCCATTTGGTTCGGAAAGTGGTTTTTAAACAATCTTCCTCTGAAACAAGGACTTGGTTATAACCTGAAAAACCGTCTAGTAGAGAGAAGATCTCCGAGCCAGACACGGTCTACGGGAGTTGTTCCATCGGAGGGACTGGGTAATTGTTCTTTTCTGAATCCCTCTTGAGGTTCCTAAAATCTATGCATAGGCGGATCTCCCCTGACTTTTTCCTCACTGAAACAACGTTCGCTACCCAAGTGGAATGTCGAACCTGAAAAATGTTTTTGGCATCTAAAAGCTTCTTTAATTCATGATACATAAGAGGCTCCAGGGATGGGTGATACTTTCGGAGCTTATGTTGGAAAGGTTTTACTTCGGGTTTTAAAGGGATGGTGTGTTGAATGATGCGGGTATCATACGTTTTCAAATCCCTATAGGACCACATGAAGACATCCTGGTATTGTTTGAATAATTTGAGGTAAGCTTTCCTCTATTCTTTGGATATAGTCTTGCCCAAATTCACATTCTTTGGACTCTCTGGGGTCCCAATATTTATAGTTTCATGTAGGGGACAAGAGCTATCAGTATTTGTATTTTTGGGTCCCTTAAATCGCTCCTTGAGATCAAAAGTATTTTCTAGATTAGCTATCCCTTTCGGGATCATGTGCCCCTTTGATTTACCCATGAGTCGCCCCGTCCGAGGATCAATTTCTGTGGACAGCTCTTGGAATTATTCATCATCAATAGCGAGGTCTTTGAAATTTTCTTGGTTAATCAAGAAGTTTATGTTTTTTTCATCTCGTTTGAAGATTTTCCAATTGGAAATGTTATTAGGTACCGACAGTTTGTAGAGCAACTCGACAGTGAATCCGAAGGCTTCATAATATTCTAAAGGTGACAGCCTGGAAGTGGATGTGGCCAAGGATTCAGCGAGAATATTCTTTGTTCTGGGGATCGAAGTGATGTTAAAAGACTCAAAGTGTTCTATTAACCTATGCGCCTCCTACTAATATTTCTTCAGATGAGGATAATTGCGATGTATAGTATTTCTTACTTGTCTAATAATAATTTCAGAGTCCCCAAAAACTTTCAATCCTTTGACATCCAAATCTATGGTTTTCCTTAATCCTTGTACTAGAGCTTCATATTCGGCAGTGTTGTTGGTACATTCGAATTCTAGCCTACAGGACAAGAAATGACATTTACCAATAGGATTGATGAGGATGCATCCTACTCCAGACCCTTCTTGATATTTAGATCCATCAAAATAGAGGGTCCAAATTTGTGAACAGGAATCGCTATTTTTTATTCCCTTATTAGTTTCTTGCTCCCTGACCTCTTGTTTCGCCAGATCTAGCACCAGTTTTTAGCAGAAAAGGATATCTCCTGTCGGTATCGGCGATTTCTCTTGAAAAATCAATTTGTATTTTTGGGTAAGAGGAACATCGGATAGGAGGGGGGCAAAATTTCCGAAGTATGATTCGCAGGAATAATTTCCCAGTATGGGGAAATCTGTGGATGAGGGCTCGTTATGGGTTTCTAAGTCAGTGATCGTATGTTTTAGATATCTCTCCCTGTCGATTCTAATCATGTTCTTGTATCCCTTCAGTGGTATCCAGAGGTGTGCCCATTCCATACTGAAGTATCCGTTTATCTTTTCAGACCAATATCGACTCAATAATAGCCCATATGCCTCTGGTATATCCACTACAATAATGTCAATTACTTTCACAAACGTGGGGTGCGTCGATATTTTGGTCATCATGTCTTTGAGTTCTCCTATGACCTTGACCTGGGTATTGTCCAGTTGTATGACATGTTTATCGCTCTTAAGAGGAACGACATTTAATTTTTTTCAAATAGACAAGGGCATGACATTGGAGGATGCTCCAGAATATACCAAACAGTTGTGGAGGTTTCTATTAAATACTTCAAATGTTAAGAGGAACGGTGGGACAAAAGGTTTTTCCTTTCTATCTCCCGAACATATGTTCACTACCGGATCTGCATGAGTCAAATTTTTCCCTAGGCCATTGCCCACCGTCGAATTATCCGCACAGCTCAAGGCCTGTAAAAGAAAGTCTTTCTATTAAGGGATTCTGCATATATCCATAACTGAAATATTGGCCTTTAGCTTCTTCAAATCTTTGACCACGTTGTAATCTAGTTTGGGAAACTCTTGGGTATGAATGCTTATAGGCTTTTTACCGAGAGAAAAATACATTTTYTGGGTGGTTGAGATTTAATTTACTTTGCAAAGCTTGGGTGGCGTCGGTATCYTTCGAGCCGGGAAGACCCTTACTACGTGTCTGTATGGCCGAAACTTCCACGGGTTGTTCCTGAGACTCAAAAATATTGTTGGAAGGCATGATCAGGTCGGGATCCCATATCAGCATGGTTGTGTCTCATGGTGGGCCARCTTCTTCCTGGTCCACCATATTCATAACCGAACTGCCTAGTTGTTCAGCTAGGGAGACTTCGTCTAGAAACTGATTGGCCATCAAATTCATGGCATGTACCCATTGAGGGAAGTCTCTTTCAAAGTGGTTTTCCTAATGATAAGTACAGAAAGAATCAGACATGACATTCCCTAGATCGATGTTTAAGTTAGCGGGGGGAGGTTCAATTGCTTTTAAAGGCGGGTTTATTTTAAAGAAATTATTATAGGGCCTTTGGCCTTGGTTTCCCTCCCCTGCATTTCTCTTCATGTCTATGATTTCATTTGATAATTTCTTAACCATGCATTGTAGATATTCTATATCACCATTACCTTTGTCGGGAGTCTGTTCAACCAGTTTTCCTAGAGGTCTAGTCAGAAGGAGTCCTCTCCTGGGAGGGGGATGGCTTTCTTTTTTCACTAAGGATACCTAGCCCTCTTTACATCCTTTCATCTGGAATTCTATTGTCTTGGCCTCCTCGAAATTTTCCGCCAGTGTTTTCTTAGTGGCTCTTTTTAAAAACATATAAATAGAAGTTGGGAGCGCGTTGGCATAAACCTCGATTTGTAACTCTTGAGTTGGTTTCACCGTGGGATGGAATTTGTTTAAGATGGTCGTGAATCTCTGATTGAAATCTTTGACCCTTTCTTTCTGACTCATGGTGGCTGCGAACAACTCATCCATCAGGGCTCCCGTAGTTTTTCCTCTGCAAATTTATCTAAAAAATCTTTTTAGAACTTAGTCCAGTTGGTTTATCAATCCTACTAGCAAGTTGAAATACAACATGGAAGCTGAATTTTCAAACGTGTAGGGGAAGAGTCTGCAGAATACATCTTGATATTGAACATTCATAAGTCTAATCGCAAGTATGAACTTCTTGATATGATCTTCAGGTAATCCTGAATTTTCGAGGTCATACTTAGGAAGCAGTTTCTTCGGATCCCGGGAAAGATTGTGTATTTGCCCAGGGACGGCCACGGCGTCTCCGACCAACCAGGGTTGATTGTTCTAAAGCAGGATTTCTCTTTCTTCCTCATGGTTATTATTACCCTCCATATCTTCAGAGTCCGAGTCGAACTCTTCTTCTTTTGAAAAGTCATTTGGCTCGAAGATGTTGGCGGTTGGCATTTCGGGTATCATATCGAGAGGTTCTTGGATTTTGGTAATTGCGAAATCTATTAAGTCTTCTACGGAGTGTACGAAAACTTCATCGAGGGTGATAACCACTGGTATGCTTTGTGTTTTTCTTCGATGGAGGATGGAAGCTAAGGACAACGCACCGATTTGTCAGGCATAAGCTCTAGTGATTCTCCTGAATTGATTCAACTCCTCGTGAGGAAGGGCGTAAGGTATTTCAAGGTGAAAAGGTTCTTCCTTGGGCTGGGGTGAGTTATTTGTTTCAGGAATACTCAATGTGTGTGTGTTGTTTTGTGACGGACTAGCCATGCATGTGGGTTGTTACGAATCTGTAGGCTATTTTAAATGATAGATAAATATATATTCAGCCATTCATTCTCAGGCCCTCCTTCTAGCGCCAATTCTATTGATGGGACCTAAATCCCTTGACTCAACAAAAGGAACCAAACCCACCATCGAGGCCCAATTAGACTCTGCAATGTTTAAAATGGAATGGTTCTCCAGATCTTTCGATCCGGCCAATTTATCGATGGTCTTTGTGTTTTCTTGTGAAGGCTCTTCCTTAAGTTAGGATTGTTTTCTTTTGTATTTTTTCTTGGGTGGGGCTGATATGAGAGATGCAAGCCAGTATAAACCAACTTGACAAACAACAAGATTAATTTTTAACTACTAGGGAAGAGGTTAATCTTGGGATAACCCGCTGCTCAACATGCAGACAATTACTCTATACCACAAGCCTAGTACTAATACATTAACCATGTGAGCATCCAATTACTATCTGAGAAACTAACTATCAGAAAGAAAGCACATATGTAACAAGATAATGGCAAGAAAAATAATTCATCTACCATAACCATGCATTACATAATAACACAACAATTTATCTTCATCATTAAAGCAAAGAACATCGATACATTGCACCAGATAACTTGACAACAGAATTAATTGCTCTTACTCATTATTGCATCATTCATGAAACAGGATAGTAAGTAGTTCTTATCTAAGTCCAATCACATGCATCTGATAAAAATAGTTTGTCTTTGGTCCAGAAGGACTTCTCAATTCATAGCAGTCTCAAAATAATTCTTAACAACCAAAAATAAAGAGTTCTCACAACAACCATCAACGCTTTGCTAACTAGTCGATGTCCTTAATTATAGTATAAAGCTTTAACTGATACTAACAGCTAATTGCAGTTTACACAAAACAAAAATCGCCACGTGGCCTTATCTTCTAACAACTTCTTTAACAATCGTCTTGAGATACTTCTTGGAATGGATGACTGCTCTCGTACTCAGTCCAGTTGACAAACATTTTTTCACAAGTTTGGGCCCATGGAAATCCATGTTGTTCCATCGGGGCCGCGTATATTCCCCTGATGTCTACTGCATGAGCCCGGTACTTTACTAAGCTGGAGTTCAGTTGTTGTAGCATGGTTTAGAATTTGATCGGATGTTCTGTGAATTGTCGTACTTTCCATGGCTTCACATCAACTATCTTTATGAACTCTTCGGTCCATAGCACATCTTGTTCAGCATGCTGCTTGACCACGTCGCTCAGGTCAATAAAATTATCGGGGGTGCCAAACTCGGGGAAATTGGCATCCTTCATCGCTCTTTTGATCCTGCTTCAGTGTTTCTTTCAGGTTCATTAGTGAGATCGTGGAGCAAGCTTTATTCGGTGATTGGGGAATCCTTCCTGCAAGAGGGGTTGAGATAGTTTAGCGATTGAGAAAATATGAAATAAGATACCAACAAACAAAATCGACCGGTGCGTACCTATGGAGCTCATTAGTGTCGATAATTTAATACTTACGTGATCCCAGTTGTTTCTTTGAATGACCTGCAATGTCTTTTATCCACGTTGTTTCTCCTCTTCAGTTTAAACGAGTCACGTCAGTGAGCCAAAGCATGGCAAATCGAGTACGGCGGATACGAGCGTTGGAACTGTCATAGTAGTTGTTCAACCTTTGGGACTGGGAAAAGATGCCAGGGTTGAGCGTGTGCATGTATGCTCCCAGAAGGTTGGATATCGTAGTAAGGAAGTCATTAAATGCCTCCAGAATCTGTATTACCAAGTGTGTCAACTATCATTCATCAATAATGGAAGCTGGGGAGTTTAAAGAGATTGGAATGATCGTACTGCACATTCTCTGCAACTCCGATCGACGACGCTTTAAGCATTCTGGATTACATTTGACGAGTAGTTGTGGAACTTTAATTCTTGAAGGCATATTGTCACAAAGCGTGAGTGTTCTTTTGGCACGCTCTGGTTTGCTTCTTTCATGGCTATAAATTCTAGGAATTATGTGGTGAATTCCACGCATAAGTCGAGTTTATGCTTTTGTGACGCTAATATCATGTGTTTATTCAGGAGAAAATTGATGTAGTGGTCCTTTATTACCTATAGGCATCCAAGCCACCACGTTGTTTCATTATAGGATCCCCTCCTAACAAGGGACGAGGTTTGCGAGGTAGCTGGAATGTCAGGTATAAGCCCCAACGCACCTGGGATTCATTCTTATTGGCTCCCAGTGTCCTCAAAGCTTCGACAGGAGGTATAGGCTTTCATTTGGATAGGGTGTCGGTGCCTCTAGAGGAAGTTGGGGTGGGGAGAAGTATTCCTAAAGGAGGTATGCTGGAGACCATGCCCCCACAGGAGAAAACACCAAGGAGAAGAGGGAGGCCTAGGAAAGACACGCGAAAAAGGGAGGAAGACTGCCCCCAAGATGAGTTGAATATACATCCCACCGATGAGGGGTCTATGATGCTTACTTACCAGTCAGGGCTTGTGGGGACTGCTATTAAAGGAAGTGAGGAACGAAAGGGGAGGGCAAAATAACTGGGTTCTCCCATTAAGAGTTCCATCCAGTAGTCAGAGCAGGCCCAACTTGCTATAGGTGAACTCTACCAAGAAAATAGAGAGTTGTGGAGCCAGTTGGAGGTGAATAACCAGGAGGTATCGACTTCAAAGAATCATGGAGGAAGCACATTTTGGCTCCAGAGATAACTTTGATAAGCTCAAGACACAATTGTGTATTTGCGTGAGGTGCAGAGGATGGCAGTTAAAGAGGGAAAGGAAATGTTACAGGATGCGAGAAGTAGTCTGGGAGAAGGTGTGCACATAGGAGATGCATAATGGATGAGCCTTTTCTTTGTGTTCCCTAAAGTGACGCTTAATATTTCTTCTCTTTTGTAGTAAGGATTTTGTACTCTCACTGTGAGCGGGTCAATTAGTAAAGATGTCGACGATATCTATTTGTATGTAGCCCAAGTTTGGCAGGAAATTTTCTAATTATATGAAAACTCGAAGCTTATTGAATGTATCATGTTCCCTTTTGAATGTAAATTAACTACATTATTTTATCTGAGTTTTTTGTGCAAATTATATGATTTTATAATTGTTATTTTTTGCAATGTGAATTTGTTGATATGTTCCCTCTAAAACTTCTAATATTGATTGATGTTGATGTGGCTTATCAACCCGAGGTTACGTAAAATATTTGAACATACAATTTAGCATTCAGATGGTGGGCAAGGATTGCACTTAGGGGATCTACTTATGTCGAAAGAACTAAATAATATTGTGACCATCTATACTTGGGTGGCCTTGGGGATCGGCAATTCAAAATGTAAAATTTAATGTGTATTTTATTTTGTAACTCCCCGACGCCAAAATCGTGTCGGGTGTCGGTAATCGGCAATACCACTTTTCCCTTTGTGCGACGGTTACCTTTTCGTTTTCCTACCGAAGCCGAACAGATCTTTCTTCGATGATACCTCTTCCAAAGTTTAATCGTAAAAGAAAGACTTTCATCTGCCAACGCCGATGAAGATCGACATTCAGCTATTTTAAACTTCTCAAATGATTTTCATCACCTTTAACATTTACCGATGTCGAACTCCTAAGCACGTCAGGGAAAGCTTTATTGTGTCAATTCCTTAAGTAGCTTGTTAAGGACCCTTTAACAATTAAGATGATTCTTTGTTGTATGTTCAGGCAGGCCTTTTTTTTTAAATTCAAACATGAACATAAAAATCAGCGCAAGTATCAGTTTCATACTGAAGGAAAAACAAACAGTGTAAAGGATCAAGTGGTACCCAAAAGTAAAAAATGAACATAGAATTTTAGGGTGTGTTGAGTGCTCAACAAGGATTTAATGGAAAAGACTTGAGATGTTGTTTTCTAGAGAATTTCTGACACTTGACACAAGACCTGATCTTTGCATAGACATCAGTGAAGAGACTAGGACAAAAATACCCAGCCATGAGAATCTTGTAGGTTGTGGTTCTCCAGAAGTGATGCCCCCCACATAAACTGTCATGAAAATCATAAATAATATTTTGGATTTATTATGGGTCTAGACATATCAAAAGAAATCCTAAAGGGTCTTTCCAATATAAAACTTGATCAATCATACAATATTTAATTGATTTGAGCTTCAAGGCTCTTACCTTGCTCTTTCCCATTCCATCAGGAAGTTGTAACTTCTGTAGGAAAAATATAATGTCTTTGTACCAAGTGCATCCTGCCAATAGGTGTGTGACTTTAGTATCTTCATTAGAGAACTCATCTTGTTGATTGTCTGAACAACTTTTGATGAAATTGACCCCCAAGGTTGTATAATTGGATTCAAACAACAACCTAGCTAAACCTTGACCTTTTAACCAATTTGGTAGGCTTTATTTCAAAATCAAATTCAAGGATTTTGGCAATCCACTTGCTCCTTATTCCATCTATGTCAAGTTGAATGAGGATCTCCTTCACGAAGGCTGAAGGGACATATGCAATGAATTTTGAATGTAGCACATAAACTCTAAAATCTTTGAGAGATTTAACCAAAGAATAGGCCTACTTTTCCATGATTTCATACTTTATTTCAGCATCTCTTAATGCCCTATTGAAAAAGGAAATGGTTTTTTCTAACCCTTCGGCATTTTTTAGCAACAAAACAGTTGCTACTGTGTCAAATGAAGAAAAAGAGAAAATCAAAAATTCCTTGGAGTAGTCAGGACTAATGAGCATGGGTGCTTCTGTCAAGGTCTTCTTTATTTGGTCAAAAGAGTTACGAGATTCAGAAGTCTATTTGATTTCATTTCTTCTCCTCAACATGGTTGTGATAAAATTTACCAAGTCATCAAAATTTGAAACAAACCTTCTCAGAAAATTAATTTTCCCCAAGAAAGACTGAACTTATTTCTTGGATCTAGGAAGTGACAAGGTTTGGATAGCTTCTACCCTAATGGGATCAATCCTTACTCTCTCAGCTGATACTATGTGCCCAAATAACTTCCCCTCCATCATGGCAAACAATGACTTTTTAGGATTTAAGGAGAGACCAAATTTCATGCATTTCAAGAAGACCTTTCTCAGATGATAACCGTGCTCTTTATCAAACCTGGAGAAAACTGTAATGTCATCCAAATACATGACTACAAATTTATCTTTTTCTCCGATGAATGCAATGTCCATAGCTCGTTGGAAGGTTTCCCCTGCATTCATCAATCCAAAGGGCATCTTAGTGTACATGAATGTACCCCAAGGAGTAGTGAAGGTTGTCCTATCTCTGTCTTCAGGAAATACAGAAATCTGATTGTAGCCAGAAAATCCATCAATCATGGACATCCTAGATGCACCAGTCACCCTCTGTAATATGTGCTCCATCTTTGGCAGGGGGTAATTTTCCTTCTTAGAGATTCTATTCAGGTTCCTAAAATCGACACAAGGTTTGATTTCTCCATTATTCTTTCTCACTGGGACCAAGTTGGCCACCCATTCAGAATAGCTCAGAGGGATGATAATCTAGGCATCCAAGAGCTTTTTCACCTCTTTCTCCATAATAGGCAGCAACATAGGATTTATTTGTCTCAATTTCTGCCTAAATGGTTTGGTCTCTTACTTCAATGGTATCTTATGTTCAATGACACTTGTGTCATATGTTTTGAGGTCTTCATATGTCCACGCAAACACATAAGCAAATTCTTTTAACAGCTTTGCATATTCATCCCTTTGTTCCCTTGACAAGTTGCTTGACAACTTGACAAATTTTGGGTCATTCTATGTGTCAATATTTCACTCAGTTATATCAGCATCATCATTTGAGCCTTTAAATTTTACTACCACATCATTCCCATCAAACAATATTTCCAAAGGAACTATTCCCTTTGGAATGTGGTTGGTAGGTAGTTGAACAATATGGTGATTAGCAATTTTATCAATGGTAATTAGCAATACATCAGTGTGAAGGTTACCTTCATCATCATGGTCTTGATCAATATGTAATGCAAATAACTCATCAACGGACTCAAGAAATGTTTTGATCTCAAGATCATCCTCAAACACCTTCCAATGCTTGACATTGTCAAGTATAGAGGGTCTATATTTCACCTCTACATCATACTTGAGTTTAGGTAGCAGTGGGACTCGAAAATGGCTTCCTGAAACAACCAAAGTATCATCCATGGTATTCTCCTCTCTTGGAATAAATGAAATGTTGAAAGCCAAGAAGAAACTGTCAACTAGATCCCATGCTTCATTTTTGTAAGCTCTGAGCCTAGGATGCTTAACTTGATAAATATTTTTTATCTTATGAACAATTAGCTCTGCATCTCCAAATACTGATATCTCTTCTATCCCCATGTCCTTTGCAGCCCTTAAACCTAAAACAAGAGCTTCATACTCTGTCACATTGTTGGTAGCTTCAAATTCTAACTTGTAGGACAAGGGTATGGTATCTTGACATGGTGAAACAAAGACTACTCTAGCACTAGCACATTCCTTAGAAGAGGCTCTGTCAAATAAAATCTTCCAAACATGGGTAGTTGGAGGAGGGTTTTCACAAAAAGCAATGGATTGTTTCTTGATTTCAAGAGGAGGTTCAGGAGTGTCAATCAGCTGCAATATGTTGGATCCCAAATCAATGTCAAAAGAAAAAATAGGATGGTTGGTGGGGTTTGCTTCATCATTGATGATGTACATGAGTTGTTCTTCCCTGTACAGACTCCTTTGTTCACCCCTGAATACATGAATGGTGGCATATGAAAGGTCCATCTGGAGGGTTCCTCCCAATATCTTTATCCAATATCTAGATAGGAGCATCCTGAAATTAGGGGGAACATCATCCACTATAATTTCCATGACCACTCTCTTCATCGACAGCTGGAACAGAGAAATGGTTGTTGGACACACCTACCACACTTAGAGGGAGGGTGAATGAGTGTGGGGCTCTTTTTCCAAAAATTTCCCTGTTACACAAAACTCATTAGTTATCATTCAACATTTTACTCATTACTCATTGATGTCATTTATAACCAGTTAGATGTGAACACATATCAGCAACATATATCATCAATAAGTCATCTCCACGAGGAACAAAAGGAACACAAGATGTATGTACAATTTTCCTTTTTGTTATGGACTTCAATCCAGGGGTTTTTCAGCAACAACTGAATAGAGTACAACTCTACAATATCACCAACTCTATATGCAATACTCAGCTTACATTCTCAACACCAACTGAGATGAGGCAACAATCCTCAACAGATATCAATCTGTACCATCAACAAGTGCACCAACCATGCACCAACCTATGCCAAACAACATGTAATCACCTGTACCATAAACAAGTGCATAAAACCATGTACCAAGTATATACAAACCATGTGTCAACTACTCATCAACAATGACTCATCAATATGTACCAACATCATCAACTATACACCTCATGTATGTGCCAACTCATCAACTGCTTGTCTCAAACATGACTAGTTTTGGATTAGTCAATAACCCTAACTTGAAATAATCATAACTTTGTACCTGGAATGAATAAAGATATGAAACTGATATACAATTTTCTTCAGTGTGTTTTATGCAATTCCTCTAGGTGTCACTACTTGGAACCTCTCATAAAAGGAGTTATATAAAAAATGGCATACCTTGTTGAATTCTGGCTTATTCTAGAGAGTGCCTTGTAGAGCGTGCCCCGCACGAAATATTTGTTGAATAGATATGAAATTGTTACAAAGAATACTAAAAAATGTAATATAACCAACACAATTTTTCTCACTGAATTTGGATCTGTTATGAAGAAGTTATGACGTTTTTACCCGAAACACCTGTTTTAGACTAGTTTTAGTACTAGCCACAAACCCTATTTTCCACGGAGTGTATCTCCAAAAATACAACGACCCACAAGCTGACTTTTTTACCAAAGATACTTTGATATGTTTCCTCAATGGAATATCAATATTACAGTCTGAATCATTATATAAAAAAAATTATTATGAAAATGGTGAGATGACATGTAAATAACATACCTTAGAAAGCATCATGAAAAGAATTTATCCTCCCTTGAATTCCATCCCTCTTTTCTTCACCTTCCCTCTGAAATTAAGATTATATATCCTTTGGTTACCTTATTCACCTATATATCTTCAATATTCTCAAGTGTTCCACACCAAAAATTCTCAAGAAGCTCTCACAAGAATCTCTCCACCAATACTCCAAAAGATATTCTCACAAGAAGCTCTCCATTGATCCACAAAAAGTATGATCTACAAGAGACCATTGATATCTTATTTATACTTTCATCCTCTAGGTAAATTAACCCATTTTTAGGTCACTTAACCCATTTCTAGGTCACTTAACCTATTTTCCTTATTTTAGGGTTAACCACTTTCCATAAATAGAAAATTCTCCAATACTTTATCATTTAAATATTCCTTCTTGATTTTGTCACCTTAC
>ML780531.1:324555-363023 GCA_009831015.1 Picea engelmannii | reverse complement strand
TATTGATGTCAACATGTAGATAAGGCATGCTCTACATCAATATTGAATGTGACTATCTCTCCCAAATGTTACTATCTCTCCCAATCAATAATCATCAATCACATCAATGTGACTATCTCTCCCTCTTTGACATCAATGGCAAAGGATTGTTTTCCTCTTGGAGTTGCTCCCCCTACTTGAACTTTCCTTGGGGCTACTCCCCCTGTCTGAGTGCCTTTGATATTCCTCTGAATAATCTCTCCCCTTTTGAACAAGGGATATCACTATAATGTAATGCTGAAAATACGTTGAACATACTCCCCCTATGACCATCACTCCTCCTGGAATTATGCATATGTGCTCTTTCTTCAAATATAGGGCTCTTTTCTAGGTATGCATCTGATAAATATATCCTCCTAGAATCATGGGAAGAAGAATGACGCCCCCTATGGGTATGTCTCCCCTATATTTTCTGCGATATGAACAATGTTCTACCATATAATGATCCTTGGACATGCTCATGCATCAAACTCATGCTATACCAAGCATCATGAAGAAAAAGATATGTCAACAATGAAATAAAGAATCATGAGAAAAATATCAACCAAGCACATCCTGTACAAAAATGTGTGCTCATTATGCACAACACCTATGTACATCAACCATGTACATCAACATCATGCAATGTGCCAAAAGATATCATCCATGGAATGTATCAATCATATGCCTCTATCAATATGCCAACATGTGCATATACCAATATTCCAACCATGTGCATCCACCAATAGTCCAACCATGTGCATCTATCAATATGCCAAACAAATACCATCTATGGGTGTACCATCATGCATCATCAATTGCACCAAGCAAGTATATCGACCATGCATCAACAAGATATGACTCCCCAATGATGTACAACATGACTATCAACTCAACTCACCAACTACATGTCTCAATATGTAACCCAACCACATGAAAAATGCATGCACCATGATATCCAACATATGCTTCCAATAATACATCATAAGATATATCAGTGAAACTCAAATATGTACCAGCCATGTACCCCAATAGATCAACATCAATCCATACTCATGGGTTAGTGTCATGCACCCAAGATTTATTTTACATCGTCACCTTACATGATCTAACATAGAACCATGAAAACCTGCAGCAAACAGTGTCAGAACCTGCAATAAACAATGTTAGACTTTGCAACACCAAGTTGTACCAACATATCAAGTTGCAATCCATGTGCATTGCCTTTTTTTTTCCAAGTCTTTACAACATATATGTGATATGTTGCACAACAACTCACGTATGTACACTACCTATTCAAGGTTAGTATGTGTATGTACATGGTTGATACTACTTTCACCCGCGTATGCATCTGTGGATAACACACTTGAACTCCCTTTCAGTCTTTCATTATGATATGGCTGCTCTGTATTCTTTACCCACTTCTGTAGATTTCCCTGCCCCTCGGAACTTGAGCTCTAAGCATCCATATTTTCAAAGATGTCTCCCTTTCTTACTTCATTCCTTATTCTATCCATGCTATGAGAAATCTTCATCACGGAATTTCTTCTTGTGTTCCAGCACTCCTGGGATTTGTGGCCAAATCCACTACAATTGTAGCATCTCATGGTGTTACAGTGAATAGCAATGTGTCCTACTTGATCGCATCTCCAACACCTCATGGTGTTATAAAATCTTCCATTATATCTCCTTTTATAAGATCTACATTCAAAAGTTTTGTGACCATATCCATTACATGAATAACAATGCCCATGAAAAATACTTTCATACCTTTGCTTTGGTGTCCCAAGAATAGCTTCTTGATGTCTTCCTTGCTTTGTTCTTTTGAAATTTTCTTTGCCTTGTGTAGATGGTTGTTTTGCAACATTGTCTTCCTTCTTTGATGGACTTACCTCATGCTTTTTTGAGGTGCTTACTTCATCATGTGTAGCTTCTTATTTGTATCCAAGACATGATTTATCAAGTGGTGATCTTTGACTTAGATCTCATCCAAGATTCGTGAGCTATTCAAGAATTTGTTTGAATTTTATACCTTCTTTCTAAGGTCAATAATTTCAGCTTCTAACTTACAACATGACTCTTCCTTTTCATTTATTTGATTCTTCAATAGTTCCTCTATTCTTTTGGATTCTTCAATTTGGGTCTTGAGATGGAAAATGGTTTCAAAACTTTTGCTAATATCATCATCTACATTTATATCTTCTTTTCCATTCTTTAGTCGTGTGATATCTTCTTCCTTTTGTTCTAATTTAGTCTTATTTCTCTCTTCTTGTTCCTTGAGCATTTCCTTTAATTTCAAGATGTGCCTTAGACTCCTCCTAAGAAACTTCTTAGTGTTATCTGAAAGATAGTTATAGTCTATATAATAATGATCACTTCTATATCTATATAAACCCTCTTCAACTTCCTTTTGAAGTTTTAATAGATTTTCTTCTATTCTTTTCATGGGATAATTACCATCAAACTTTACACAAATTATTTCTAGATCTTCTTCTTCACTTGTAGAGAAAAATTCATCATCATCATTGCAATCAAGGATTTTTGAGTTTTCAAGATCACATTTAGAAATAATACAATCAATGGTTTTTGGAGATTCTTTACCTTTAATGATCTTGATGGAGTGATCTTCAATATCTTCCTTCTCCTTCTTGCTTTGATATGTCTCCTCTAGTTTTATCCATAGATCGTTGGTGGAAGTGCATTGTCCCATGTTCGCTTTGATAGGGCTTGAGAGTCCACTAAGAATGGTATTGAGAGGCAATGCATCATTATTCTTTCCTTCCCTTTGAGCTGCAAACTTTGACTTGTTCTTCAATGGAACTGATCCACCAATGGTTGCCTTCCAATTAGTTTCTCCCATTGTCTTCAAATACACTCTCATCTCTATTCTCCAAGTAGAATAGTTTTCCTCATCAAGGATTGGTATTTCATCATCCATTTGTGTGTCTATGGATCTTCTTCAAGCTTTTTGAGGCTTGTAGTGAAGGCCCACTCTGATACCAATTGTTGGACACACCTACCACACTTAGAGGGGGGGTTGAATGAGTGTGGGGCTCTTTTCCCAAAATTTCCCTCTTACACAAAACTCATTAGTTAGCATTCAACATTTTACTCATTACTCATTCCTTCCATTTATAACTAGATATATGTGAACACATATCAGCAATATATTATCAACAAATCATCTCCACAAGGAACACAAGATGTATGTACAATTTTTCTTTTTATTATGGACTTCAATCCGGGATTTTTTCAACAACACTTGAATAGAGTAAAACTCTACAAGAGAACCAGATCTATATTCAAGACTCAGCTTACATTCTCAGCACCAACTGAGATGAGGCAACAATCCTCAACAGATATCAATCTGTACCATAAATAAGTGCATCAACCATGCACCAACCTGTGCCAAACAACATGTAATCAACCTGTACCATAAACAAGTGCATCCAACCATGTACCAAGTATATAAAAATCATGTTTCAACTTCTCATCAACAATGACTCATCAATATGTACCAACATCATCAACTATAGACCTCATGTATGTGTCAACTCATCAACTTCTTGTCTCAACCATGACTAGTTTTGGATTAGTCAACAACCCTAACTTGAAATAATCATAAATGTGTACATGTAATGAATAAATATCTGAAACTGATACAAAATGTTATTTAGTGTGTTTTATGAAATTCCTCTAGGTGTCACTACTTGGAACCTCTCAAAAAAGGAGTTATAGCAAAAATGGCATATCTTGTTGAATTCTGGCTTATTCTAGAGAGCGACCTTGTAGAGAATGACCCGCATGGAATATTTGTTGAATCAATATGAAACTATTAAAAAGAATACTAAATACTGTAATATAACCAACACAATTTGTCTCACTAAATTTGGATATGTTATGAAGAAGTTATGACGTTTTTACCCGAAACACATGTTTTAGACTAGTTTCGGGACTAGCCACAAACCCTATTTTCCACGGAGTGTATCTCCAAAAATACAACGACCCAAAAGCTGATTTTTTTACCATGGATACTTGGATATGTTTCCTCAATGTAATATCAATATCACGGTCTGAAGCATTACATAAAAAAAGTTATTACGAACTAGTGAGATGACCTATAAATAACATACCTTAGAAAGCATCATGAAAAGAATTTATCCTCCCTTGAATTCCGGCCCTCTTTTCTTCACCTTCCCTTTGAAATTAGGCTTAGATATCCTTTAGTTACCTCAGTCACCTATATATATTCAATATTCTCAAGTGTTTCACACCAAAAATGCTCAAGAAGATCTCACAAGAAGCTCTCCACCAACACTCCAAAAGATATTCTCACAAGAAGCTCTCCATTGATCCACAAAAAGGATGATCGACAAGAGACCATTGTTATCTTATTTATAATTTCATCCTCTAGGTCACTTATCCCATTTTTAGCTCACCTAACCCATTTCTAGTTCACTTAACCTATTTTCCTTATTTTAGGGTTAACCACTTTCCATAAATAAAAAGTTCTCCAATACTTTATCATTTAAATATTCCTTCTTGATTTTGTCACCTTACTTTATCATTTCTTGATTTTCTCACTTCTCTTTATTATTTAAATAATCCACCTTGACTTTGTCACTTTACTTTATCATATAAATAATATTAACCCATTTCTAGGTCACTTAACATATTTTCCTTATTTTAGGGTTAACCACTTTCCATAAATAGAAAGTTCTCCAATACTTTATCATTTAAATATTCCTTCTTGATTTTGTCACCTTACTTTATCATTTCTTGATTTTGTCACTTCTCTTTATTATTTAAATAATCCACCTTGACTTTGTCACTTTACTTTATCTTTTAAATAATGATTTCTTCTTTTAGGTCACTTTGACTTCTTTGACCTTGGGGGCTTCAAGCCTTCATGTGGGGGTCCTTCATCTTCATAAGGCCATAACTCTCAAACCATGAGGAGTTATGTGACATTCCACATACCACCGGAAATGGAATGACAAGCACTATCCATATAGGATAGTTTCACCAACAATTTCCTTGATCATCATCTCAATATTCCACATACAAGAATGGGTCCTCCAACCATTCCTCTAGGATAACTCAATCTGCAAAGCGTCTTCCCATGAGGGCTTTCACCATAAGAGGACCACTTTGGAGTTCATCCATTTGTGCACCTTATCAATCATGATAAGACAATAATGAGAGCATGGGTCCTCCAACCATTCTTCTAGGATAACTCAATCCGCAAAGCGTCTTCCCGTGAGGGATTTCACGATAAGGGAACCACTTTGGAGTTCATACATTTGTGCACATTATCAATCATGATAAGACAATAATGAGTCATCTATACATTTTTCCAACAATGCATCATATACCAATGAAACCACATCAATCCATCTTCATCATGTATCAATGACAAATCATTGATCCATCTTCATCATATCAATGACAACTCATTGATCCATCTTCATCTATGCATTCTCATCAAAGACAATACATATTACATTACATCAATCACCAATCAATCAATCCTTTGGCATCAATCAATCACTTGAGATCAATCAATGACATCAACCAATCAAACCATTGGCATCAATGACAACATGATCCAACAACAGACAGGTCTTTGATAACCCCACGGCACTTTACCTTCCTAAAGTCAAAAGAATACAGGTTGTGGTAGGTTTTTGTTACCTCCAACTCAATCTCTTCCATGGTAGATTGTGAGATGCCCCTAGATCCATTAATCAGTTATGGTGAACCTTATCATGGATGTTCAATGAAGTGTAGAAGGGAGGGGAGGATTCATCTCTATCCTCCATCAAAGGCCCTAATATGACATCTGACCTTTGATATTGGAGGTTAACTGAGTCTGTGGAATGATACGAAGGTTCAGGCTGCAACATTTTGTAGAGGCACATTTTGAAGTCTTCATGCTTAACCATCTCTGAAATGGGTACATGGATTCTAATTTTTTGTATTTCATTATCAAATTTGAAAGAGGAGGGGGCCTTTAGAATTTCTCTCACTTCTAGAACAGGACCTTTGACCACTGGTGGGGGGGTCTGTACCTTCTTTTCCTTTCTTCGGTCTGCAATATATTTTGCAGGTTTTTCTGCTCTGGTAGGCTGATCAGGGATGTCAGATTTCCCTTCTTTCTGTTTGGACCTCAGATTATATATGTTTGGAGTGTGGTTGGCCTCTTCCCCTTTACTCATATCATTCAATTGATTACTCATGAGGGCCTCTTCATATGGAGACTAAGTTCAATGAGGGGATGAAGAGGTGTCTCCAAGGAAATGGATCTCAGGATCGAAATCTTTTTCCTCTCCATCTTCATCAATAACCAGGTTGTTTTGGAGAGGAGTTTGGATTTTCTGATCATCTCGGTCCCTGTTCCTCTGATCTCTCTGAATGGTTCGAGGGGCATTAATTGGTCTCTTGAAACTACCCCTATTATCAAAAATATGGGTATTCCTATAGCTCTTCTTTCCTTCTAATTCAATCTTTTCCATTCTAGCAAAAAGTGTTCTTAGTAGCTTGGTCACTTCATCCATTTGAGGGGGGGCAGTAGAGGAACTAGAAGTCAGAGTTTCATACCTACCTTTTCCTCTATCTCTATTAGCTTTACTCCTAAGTTTTTCAGCTACCAATATATTGGATTCTACTTCAAGGGTTGCATCTTGAATATGATCCAAGGAGGTAGCTCTTGTTTCTCTCAACAGGAGGCAAAAATCAGGGTCGAAAGCATTAGCATAAGTCATATTGGCAGAGGTTTTTGTAGGTTTAATTTCAGCGGGAATATTTTTATACATCTTATTAAATCTTTTCGAGAAGTCTAAAACAGATTCCCCTTCTTCTCTCTTAAGTGCTCCAAATTCTGTAATATAATAAAGGAGATATTTTTTATTCCACCAATTTCTTAAGAATGAATCATCCAAAGCAACAATCCCATCAATAGATCTAGGAGGAAAGTCCTTAAACCAATCCATAGCATCACCATCAAGGCTCTATACAAAAACTCTCATCCACACATCTTCATTTTCGAGGGCCTGAATCTCTGCAAATCTATAAAAGGATGCAAGGTGCTCTTCTGCAGTCACATCTCCCTCCCCTATGAACTGGGTCATGTACTTAAGGTAGTCTGTGGGTGGGAGAGAATTCATAGGATGAGGTAAAACCAAAAGGGTGTATCTAGCAGCCAATATATCAGCCATCTTGTTCCTAGGAGGATTAACACCTCCCATTTGGACATGAACTGGAGGAGAACCAGGAGGAGATGGGGTTTAGACAAGTGAGACTGGGGCTGTGCTTCTAGGAGAAAAAGGAAAACACTGAGCGTTAGGAGATAAATATGATGGGCTAGAGGTAACAGAGGTTTCCCCTTCTATAACTGCAGCAACTCTAATAGGAGGAGGAGTAGGAAAGTATTCTAAGGTCAAATCTCTCTCCTTCCACTTCACAAATTTTGGGGAGAAAGAGATGTCAAATCTCTCTCCTTCCAAACCAAGAATAGGAGGGGAGAAATCGACAGGAAAACTCCCAAAACTTGAATTTCTTGAAACTCCAGTAGTTTGTATAATAGGAGAATCAAAAACAATTACTGGAGTTTGTAAAGAGGAATTATGTAAATTATTAGAAAAACTTGGTACAAAAGTAGAGGTACCTTTTTGAGCGATCTTTCCCTCTGTGATAATTTCCTTTGGGTCAGCTTCAGACGTTGTTAGAGGCAACAGTGAAGTGGACCTCGTTTGTTTGCCTTTAGGAGCCAGAACTGAAATAGTGGAGTCACTAGGTGCAAGTTGAAATCTTCAATGGTACTGATAACTGATGCACCTTCAAAATCAGAGCTTCTTTGTTATTCTATCCCAGGGAAATGTCTTCAATTCATTCCCCAGCAGTGGCACCAGAAATTTTAGCACTAGAAGTCACCTTCATATTGTGTTGAAGGTAAGCCCAGTACCCATCATTTTATATGTCATGGGTTGGTTTTAAAGAGGTCAAATGGGTGTGGAATCAATGATAATAATTCTAACTCAGAAATCTGGACTAGCATGCACAAGCATTTGAGGTATGGAATCAACTTCAGTCAGTAAGTTGGAGTAAGGGTGAATAGAGGGAAGACTTTGGAGAGGAGAGTGTAGAGGTCTGCTATGGACATCAGGTCTTCAAGTAGCCTAAGGAGGAAAAACTCAAACACAAGATCCTCTTGGATTCAAATTTTCAAGGAAACTAAAAGAAATTATAACAGTACTATAATCAAAACATTCATCATAATAAAGTTACAGCAATTCATGTGAATCAGTCATTCATGAACTCTCTCAGTATCAGAGGCAAATAATATGGAGCAAGAAAGATGACTTAGATTAACCAAGATGTCTCAAAAACAAATACATAACCAGAGAACCAGTGTTCTTCATAAAAATATTACAATAGCAGGGATCCTAGCTCAACCATTCAACCTTAACAAAATATCAAAACTGCTTATATATACTAAAATACTGCAACCACTAGGAATGTGATCAGATCACTGCCTTCAAAGCCTTCAATCGGTGCCCACTCTGTCAGGTTGTGCAAACTTCATGATGTCAGACGCAAGCCAGGCATAGTTATGTTCTTTACAGGAAAAATTTCCCATAAGGAAGCTTCGGATTGTAACGGTGCCTTCATGGATGCTCTCTGCAATGTTTTCCATTTATGGGATGAGGTGAGGTCTCAACTACTTCCCACAATCTTCAATAACTATCTTCATTGGGATTAGGACTGGGCCTGACACCCATAATTGTTCTCAGACGGTGCCAATGACTTCTGCGAGTCCATCCTGACGCCTCGAGGCCATGAATGGTCTTTTTCTGTGACCAATGTGAGATTTGCAGGTGGCAGTCTGATAGTGTATGCACAGGGGTGATGTGGAGCGAGGTGCTTGGAAAAACCTCGCATGCCCCAATGAGTGATTGATGACCATGCATTTCTCTTGGATAGTATTTTATAGGAGCACGTGATTGTGGGGCCTCTCAAAGGTGGTTTGGATTTAGACCACTTTTGGGCCCACAATACATCTCCCTTCACCATGTATCGCTCTTGACTTACCATGGTTTCAATTGCGAGACCTCTTAAGAAAATTATCGCTCAAGCATATTGTGTTCCCACAATGGACTATGGTCGTTGATATCATGATATTGGATGAGGCTTTCATGATCAGCAGCTCAAATCTTCCCCCTCCAAATCAATGGATCGGATCTTCCCTTTCAAAACAACGGTCGAGATTTGGTTCGCGGATCGGCCTTCAGGCCTTTCAATAGTCAAACTTTATTTGCTCCAAGAAAATGTTTATAAATGGCTTAGATCCATTTCGGGCCTTCGGGACTTCAGGCCTTCGGCCACTTCGGCAGCTTCGGAAAATTCGTAGTTGAAAGATTAAAACTGCCTTATGCTTATGCTTCAATCCTGAAATAGACTGTTTTAGAAAGTTGTGTTTTGTGTTCATGGTTGTGGTCTGCACGATCAAGGATTTGGACAACTGGTTGTGGGTTTGGGAAGGCAAAAGGATCAGTGATAGAGGCCATGGATATGAGTGCTCAAACACAAAGGGGCAAACAAAAATGACTTTGTCGACTAAAGGGGAAAATTAATACTTGGTTGAGATAGGGAAAAATTACAGACTTAGGTAGAAACCACAAACCCACAGGGGTCTAACAAGTTCATGTGATAACACACTACATCCTGCATACACCTCAAAAACTAAGGTTTTTTCAGTATTTCTGCAACTCTGAAACTTTCATCGTCAACCCTTCTTGCTACCTTAGACTTGCGTAACTTCATATTTATCAATGAGTACCTGCACTAAAAATAACACAATAATAGATATTCAATGTGCTCAATGGGTGCTAAGAGGAGACCCTTTTCTCTCTTACTTATACTCTCCAAGTAGATTCCTCAAGGGGTTACCTTCTAACTAACTTACCCCAACTTCCTTCTTTTAGGGCTAACCCACTTATAACCACTTGTCCACTTATAACCACTTTATCCAAAAATAGTAAACTCACCACTTCTAGTTGCAACTAATTTATTTTTAATTATTTTCTTTCTGCAACAACTTGACTCATGATTAATTCCTAGTTACAACCACTTTGACTAGTAAACTTCTTCTAGGAGCTTCCAGATCACTCATGAGGGTTCTCCAAATTCATAAGGCCATAATTCTCTAACCATGAGGAGTTATGTGGCATTACACATATCACTGGAAATGGAATTACATGTACTATACATATAGAATAGTATTACCTAAAAATACATTGATCTTCATACCTTTATACCTCAAAAAAACTTGAGTCCCTTAACCATATTGTTGGGGATACTTTAAATTGGTATCGGACTTGCTTCAAGAGTTGACGTCAATGAAAACCAACCCAATTAATAAATACCCCTCAGTACAAAATAAGAATGAAGTGGAACACATAAGACCAAAGAACAATTCAAAAATGATATTTCTAGATTTGAATGTGGCTCTGGTGCTACCAACAGATGAAAATTTCATCAAAAAAGAAAGCAGTATAGCCTATCAGAATTTTGCAGAATTGTGTAATGTGTAGGGTAAATGTTTTTGTATGCTAAATTTTTTGGACAAATTAAGGCATGAAAAGAATTATAGGAATAGAAACTCTTTTACTGTAATTGACAGTTATATTTTGTTGTATTTTCTTCTTTACCAACAGCTTCCTATGTACTCGGCGACCTCGGTCGTACATTTTTATTAATAAAATTTTCTCCAATTTTTGTTGAAAAAAAAATCTTTTGGGGACCAAAATCCGCCCTAAATGGGGAGGTATGATCTAGATTGGATCATTATATTTTTTTTCATCTATCTTGATGCTTTAAAAGTGGGAAAAAATAGAGTAATTAGCTTTAAGGGTCATTTTAATCGAAGGTCCCAGTTTGGGAAATTGGGGTTTGAAACCTTCTAGATCCATTTTGAGGAATAAAACAACATTTTTGGGGGTCAAAAATTTCCTATATTTATCTTAGACACATTGACGTTATTCTACACATCAATACCTTTCCAACAATGCAAAAATCATGTTAATTGGGGCTCATATGTAAAATTTATGCATCTCGCAAGTTGACCTACCGTGTTGACCACTATGGTACAAGTGGATGCCACATCATCCCCCATTACTCACGCATATGGGGTTAGACATGTATGGAATTTCAATAATATTCTAGAAGGTCCAAAACCTTGTCACAATTTAGGGATGAGTAAGTCAAAACCCTACCCCTAGATGGCTATCAGGTGATGTTAAATACTAGACCGCTAGGAGGAGAAGGGGTTCCATTATTTTTCATTGTATCTTGTTCCATAGTTGATAAAAACATATGAGAGTGGTATTTTGCAAGCATAAAAGAGGAGGAGGAGGATTATGTAGTAGTTATTCAAGCAAAATATCAAAAGATAACTCCATAGTGAGTTCCCATACCTTTGTATGTGCGTATTATAACTGAAGCAAAGAGAGCAGAGCATAGGCCTCACCTTCTAGTTGGGTTTTTTCCCGTATTGAGTTTCCCAGGTCAAATCTTGTGTTCATTTGTGTGGATGGTGTGTATTTTGTGTTTGTTCTTTAATTTTTATATTTCAGTTATTTTTTAAGTTCAATCCATAATTTAGAGGTAAAAAATTTGGGATATATGAAAATAAACTACATAAATCTAATATTTTAGAATATTACAAGATATGTTGTGTGTTGATGTTTGGACAACATCGGGAAGACATTCTCTTAGAATAATAATTAATGATATGATTATTGATCATGAAATATCATATATAATAAATTAAATGATAATAATAAATAGTTATTGATTATTTAAGGGACACATCCTTTCATGGATGGTCACCATATGTTCCCTATATATGGAACACTCATCATTGTAATAATATAACGATCATATCTCATATGAAGAAAAACAACATGGTATCAGAGAAGGACTGGTCTTGACTCCCTCACAGGAGGGCCCAGGAAAATGAGAGGGTTGTTGGTTAGACCTACCCTACTATATACAAGTATCTTGGAAGGGCTTACGCTAACTTTTTAGTGGATTGATGTCTGATCGAAGCTAGTATTAAGGACAATCGGATCGTATAGAAAATTGAAAAAAAATATGAAGCGTTGATCTATTAAATGATCTATGGATGAGTGTGGACACTTGTTCATTTTTGGTTGCATTGCGGCCTCGCTTCTCTATTTTTGTCAAAATACTTGGACCCCCCTGCAATTGTGGTTTCGGTGTGAGGTTACGTGTGTTCGAGTTTGAGGTTCTAGCACATTTGTTTATGGTTCCAATTGGTGGTTCCTGTGATAGCGCATTGAGGTTTCGTCTGACGAAACTTCTATACTGCAGCTCTCAATACCACGATGGCTTCCATCGATTGAAACAATCACCAAGTGGGCTTGGACCTGCACGTTGAGGAAGACGAAAGGGAAGAACTTAGTCTTAGTGGCATCATGTGTCTCTAGGTCATTAGCGCCAAAGATGATGGGAAAATCATATTCCATGAAAATGATAATGGGTGCAGAACCCATGTAGAACGCCCACTACTTTTTGGAAATGAAGCTAAATAACGCCCTTTCCCCAACTTCAGAAGGTCGTGGGGTTAATGGTGCCTCGTATGTTTATGTGAAAGCACCACCAGTTGGCTTGGTCGGGTTCCTTTTGCAGCAAAGGGCTATTTAATATTTTTTTTTTAAAGAAAAAATCCGCCTAAAGCAATTTCCAGCGTAATTTGAAGTTTATAGATTTAGGTAATGTAGCCATTGGAGCTCATGATAACTGGGAGAAAGGAGGATAAATCATGACCTACTCCTTTTAGCAATCTGAATAAAGATATTGGACTATTCTATGATGCACCAAGATTTTTTGTGATGAGAGGGACGACCTGCAAATCACAGCAAAGGGTGATCACTAGACCCCAGATTTACTAAGGAAGATCATCAGTGTATTTTGCAGTTATTTGGAATGTAACTATTGGTAGACCATGTGAAATGGCATATGCTTCTATTGTATAAGACTGTGTTGTAAACTAAGGAACTATGCACATATTATATAGGTACAACAATGGGAGTTATGAAGTCATTGACCTATGATCGTGATTGTGGTTCTCTTGTACTCGTATGTATTCTTTTTGAGATTCAGGATACTATCTATAGTTTGTACATATCCCACTAAGAAGTTTGGCTCACTCTAGTGTAGTTTAGTCTCTGCAAATGAATAAGAAGAGAGAGCTTTCCACAAAGTATGTGAAGAAGGTCATTCGAACTTGATTGTAGTGTGCCCTAGATCTATGTTGACATGGGATCCTTGGATGCCTTTGAAAATATGTTGGTGCAATAGGCACCTTGATTTGTTGGGAGTCGACCACTTGAAAAGTGTATAACCCCTATGCCATGAATGTTGACTTGGTCATTTTGTAATTTCCTAGAAAGGAAAATGCTTGTGGGTGATATAGGTTGCCATATGGAGATTAATGGAGGAAGAGTTACCTTCAGTGTCAGAGGGAGAAGAGACAGAGGAGTCACCTCCAGCTCTAGAGGGAGTGTTAATGTTTTTATCTTTCTGAGACATTGGTTTCATGAGGTAACCTTGATATATCAAGTATGGTCCAAGATGACTTAGCATGATCAACATTTACCTATGTTTCTATGGGAAAAGGCATCCATGACTATAGCGTATGTTCAAAACAAAAGTCCTCATAAGACTTTGAGGAACATGACACCTGAGGAGGCCTTCACCAGAGTGAATCCTGAGGTTGGACACTTCAGGATATTTGGGTGTCCAGTATACATTCAAGTACCCAAGGAGAAAACGATCAAGCTAGATCCTTCATGCAGATAGGGTACATTTGTGGGGTACAATGAGTCTTCGAAGGAATACCAAATCTACATCCTTGGTCAGAGACAGATTGAGGTGAGAAGAGATGTTACCTTTGAGGAGGAGGTATCCTTTAAAGAGATCTAGAGGTTCTCACATGGAGATTGATCAAATTGATCCAATTGATCCAGTTGATCCTATAGCTCCAGTTGATGTTCCCGGATATATTTCAGTAGGTCGGAAGAGACCTACATGGGCTCATCAGAATCTATAGGAGGAAAAAGGATATGTAGCTCCTCGTGGTACCTTTCGAGTGAGCAAGATACCTTATATATATTCATGTTATGTCACATATATGAGCCATGTCATTCATTTTGAGACTTCCCGTTATGAGGAGGAAACTAGTCATCCAGTATGGAGAGATGTCATGATGGAGGAGTATCAATCCATCATGAAGAATGATTTGTGGGATATTGTTTCGATCCCTAAGGGGAATTCTATAGTGACTTCCAAAAGGATCTACAAGATCAAAAACATGGTTGATGGGAGCATGGAGAGGCACAAAATGATATTTGTTGCTAAAGGATTCTCTCAGGTGGAGGGAATAGATTATGAGGAGACATTTGCTCCTATTTCTCTAGTACACTTCTATCCGGATGATTATTTCCCCTGCAACATCCATGGGTTCGAGAGTACATCAGATGGATTTAAAGACAAAAATTTTCAATGGAGATATTGAGGAAGAAGTATACATTGAGTATATATATGGTTTCATGATACATGATAAGGAGTCTCATGTGTGCAAGTTTGAGATGAAGGACCTTGGTATGATGCACTACTTCTTGGGACTAGAGGTGTGAAGAAAACTGATCAGATCTTCCTGAATCAGGGGAAGTACATAGTTGAGATATTTAAGAAGTTTGGGATGTTGAACTTGAAACCCGTGGCTACACCAATGGTGACGAATCTAAAGAAACTAAGTGTGTCTTATTCCGATTCTAACGAAATTGATCTAAATCTATACATATACTTGATTGGATCATTGATGTACTTGGTTAAGACCAAACCAAGTATTTTCTATGTAGTGAGTTCACTTAGTCAGTTTATGAGTCAGTCGAGATAGACACACTGGATTGTTGCGAAGCATGTGTTGAGATACCTGTGAGGCACATTTGTGTTGGAAGATTGGTTGTTGTCATTGATGTCAACCTTAGTCATTGGCTCTTGGACCCCACATTTGATCGAAGTAGATAGACATGAACTAAATTACACATGCAGATACAAAACCCATGGATGGATATTATAAGTTGTGCCACTTTCGGTGGTATGTGTCACATCACGTGGATCCTCATGATTGAGGAGAAATGAATTTTTGAAGATGACAATGTGAATTGAAGCAGAAACTACATGCCATCCCTAATGTTAAAAGGAAGTGACATAAAGGGTATAAATACATCTCATTATACATTCATTTTTAAACACACACAAGTTTACTAATGAACAAGGATATATAAGTCGAATTTATGAGGAAATATGAAGTAAAGAAGGTCGAATTTCAAGGGAGGATGAAGTCTTTTGGTGATGTTGTTCTAAGGTATGTTATTTACAGGTCATCCTACCATTTTCGCTATAAATTTGTTTCTAGAATGATTCATATGGTGAAATTCGTAGGATATTGAGAATACATATCTAGGTACCTGTGGTAAAAATGTCATCTCTTTGTTCGCTATAATTTTGGAGATACACTATGTGGAAGATAGGGGTTTTGACTAGTCCTTAAGCTAGTCATAAACAGGTGTTCTGGGTAAAATAGTCATAATGTCTTCATAGAGAATCCAAATGAAGTGAGACCAATTGCATTGGAAAAATTACGAGCTTTAGTTTATTTTGTATGAATTTCAGAATTTGATGTTAAATATTGAGCATGGGGCATTCTGTACAAGTTTGCTCTCTTGAATCAGCCAAAATTGAATAAGGTCTACCATTTTCTCTATAACTCCTTTTCTGGGAGGATTCAAGGAGTGAAACTTGGAGGAGTTTCAGAGAATACATTGAGTAATGTTATCTATAGGATCAGAGTATTCCAAGAAGTGAATAATTTCATAAGTTGAAGAAGTATCGGGAAGCATTATCAGGTTCTATGTGATGGTTGGTTGATGGTGATAATTTCATGTAAAGTTTTATTATCTCTCATATATTCTTGGGTGGAAGGAAGGGGTAAGGATGGAGAGGTCAACACTCTCTTGATATTGGAGGATTGTATCTTCCTTTTGGAGTTTTATCCCTCCCTTTATATTTGGAATCTGTAGCTACCTTTGGAAGTCATTACTTCCGTTGAACAATAATACATGATTATTTTTTATATATTGTGCATGGAGTATTGGTGTATCTCTTATAATATTCTTCATTGTTCATTGGATAGTCTTCATTGATGATTGGATATAAATTGAATACATAGTATGATTGAAGTACAAGTTCAAAAATACTAATTGCTCTAAATATTGATTCACCCCCCTCTTAGTATTTCCAACAAGTTGGACATGGTCTGAGATATACTTCCAGTATTTATATGATATGGCATGAATATATTGACTCTGATTAGGTAGGGAGTGATGTGGATAGAAAGAGAACCTTCAGGTGTTGCTTCACTTTGGGATCTTCCATGGTTTCCTGGTGTAGCAGGAAACAGACTTATGTGGATTTGAGCACATCATAAGTAGAGTACATTGCATTGACTTTGTTAGTCTGTGAAGTAGTGTGGCTTCACAAGCTCCTTGCAAATTTATCCAAACATGTGTTCGATTCCACCATTATTCATTATGGTAACCAAAGTAGTGTGAAGATCTCAGAGGATCTAGTGTTTCATGAAAAATCAAACCACATTGAGATCAAGTACCATTACATCCGAGACATGGTGTAGAGGAAGGAAGTATTGGTGTTGTACCTTCCTATAGATGAGCAGGTTGTTGATGTTCTTACCAAACTAGGATGAAATTCAAGTACTTCCGTCACAGAATTGGTGTGGCAGAGAATGCCTCCCTCGCTGAGAGGGAGTGTCGAGCAGGTTGTTGATGTTCTTACCAAACTAGGATGAAATTCAATTACTTCCGTGATAGAATTGGTGTGGCAGAGAATGCCTCCCTCGCTGAGAGGGAGTGTCGATGTTTGCAGCTTCCTGAGACATTCTCCATATCGTACTCCTTTGTGACTGAGGTGAGTTGATATGTGATGACAATATCCAATAAGGGATAAGTGGGACACTTATTCGAGAAGGGATAAGTGTGTTTGCGCTTATAGCCCAACTTCCCTTATGGAGAGCACATGAGGACACGTCCCATGTGGAGATCACATGAGAACATGTCAAGGGATTTGACCCTTGACATCACACACTATGGGAGTTGACCCTAGTGTTTCTAGAGGGTGTATCCTCTAGAAGTCCACATGGGAGTGCCATGTGTGACAAACTTTTTCCAGATCGTACTCCTTTATGAATTGAGTTGAGTTGATCTGTGAGGAAACTTATTCGAGAAGGGATAAGTGGGACACCTATTCGAGAAGGGATAAGTGAATTTGGGATTATAGCCCAATGTCCCATGTGGAAAGCACATGAGTACATGTCAAGGGAGTGGATCCTTGATGTCACACACTATAGGGAGTTGACCCTAAGTGTTCCTAGAGGGAGTAGCCTCTAGAAGACCACATGGGAGTGCCATGTGTGACAAACCTTTCGCTACTATGGTGGTTGTGTACCACTAGCAGAGACTGTGCGTCTTTTGACAATAGTTGTGTACTAATATGGAAAAATACCTCCCTATCTAAGAGGGAGTGTTGATGTTTCAGCATCGGGCAGAACTTCTCCTAGATTGGGTTGTAGACCAAGGGATATAGGATACATTTATCCTAAAGGTGCACTTCTAGTAAATGGGCTCAAATGTAGTCCTTCCTTGATAATGACAAGGAATAATATGGACTCGAGGTGCTTGAAGTGCTTTTTCCACGTGTCAGTTAGCATCAGGATGACATTCACTCATAGGTGTGTACTTGTGGTGAAAGATATTGGTGTGGTATTTTTCCTAGTCATGGTGATTTGAAAAGGAATGATAAAGACTCGAGATGTTACATGCTATTACATGCGGACCCAAAATGAACTTGATCTAAGAGAGATTCAATTGGCTCAAAATGGAGAGTTGCATAAGGAGTTTCTCCTCGGTTCAGGTGGGAGAGAGATGTCTCCCAAGACTGGCAGACAAGTGTCATGATTCTAGGGTGAAGTTTGTATACTTCAGAGACAAGCTTGGAATGATGAAAAATGTCTCTCTCGTTGATAGGGAGTGTTGATGTTTGGACAAAATTGGGAATACATTCTCTTAGAATAATAATTAATAATATGATTATTGATTATTAAATATCATATATAATAAAGTAAATGATAATAATAAATAGTTATTGATTATTCAAGGGATGCATCCTTTCATGGATGGTCACCATATGTTCCTTATATATGGAACACTCATCATTGTAATAATATATCAATCATATCTCATATGAAGAAAAACAACATTGTGACGAACTATTCTAGTGGAATATCCATGGGAGTTTACATATCATATTGGTATCAGAGTATGTTTCTATGGGGTATTTGTTGAAAGTTGTAGGGATCAAGGAATCGGTTTAAGAAGAAATTCACAGAACCCTAGCCACGGCCGATGAGTCTGATCATAATAACCCTCGAGATCCAACAAAGGAGAGATTTGTGAGGTTGGAAAAGAAAGTCACTAACATATCTCGCAAAATGTCCCTCTCATGGTGGCTCTAGAAAGTAAGCTTAGACCATTCGGATAGGCTATATGCTCTAACTCTAAGATTGGATCAGAACAGAAATTGGGAGATAATGAAGACCCAGAAAAGGATTCATGAAAAGAACCCAAGAAATAGCAGCCGAGTTCTAGTGCCATAAACCCTTCATAGTCTCTATTCAAGATGAAAGCAAAAGTGGACATAAATACATACCAAGGTGAAATGGATGCATTAAAACCGAATCATTGGTTGCAGCAACTAGAATTATATTTTAGTGTTCATCATATAGATGAGGAGCGCAAGATATCATTTGTCATACTGAAGTTAGAGGGTCATGCTTTAACCTGGTGTGAAATTCACATAGAGACACTTAGGATAGAGGGTGATCCACTAGTAACTAAGTGGGAGGATTTTAACACCCTCATTAAGTCCCAATTCTATCTTATTGGGTATGTAGAGGACCAATGGATCCATTGGCATTACTTCAGGTAAAGGTAGGGGTAGAGTGCATAGGAGTACACCACCAAGTTCATAAACATGGCCATCATGTTGGGTATCTCTCCCAAGAACCCAGATGTACTCTTCAAGTATCTAGAGGGTCTACATAGCAATATACCAAATCAAGTGATGATTTTCAATCCAAGGACAGTGGATGAGGAATGTGTACAAGAATAATATCTAGAAAACATAGGTCACAAGAAAGGGCAGCCAAGTTTTTCCAAGTAGAAAGAGCACCAGGAAGCTTCCAAGGAGGGGAAGAATAAGTGGAAAGGGGGGGAGGATGATAAGATAGCATCCACTGCACATCAGTGCAAGTATCCCAGAAACCATTCTAACCATTGAAAAATTGATGGTCACACTAAGGAAAAGTGTTGGAAACTGCATCTAGGGATAAACCTAAAGAACCACAAGAAGGATGCAAAGAAAAAAAATACTTACCAGATAGAAATATGGAATTCTCTATTATAAGAGTGTTGCATGTAGATATAGATATATTTTCATCCCTGGATGAGAGATTCAAGATATTAGGACGTAAGTAAATCATGAAAATGTGGAGGACACAAATATTGATTCCCAAAATCATGATTATTCATCACTCCAAGATCCACATCATTGGGGGTTCCACTCAACACCAAGGAACTACTTAATTCCCAAGATTGATATGAGAAAATTTGATGGTAAATACCCTATAACATGGATATTCCAAATTGAGTGATTCTTTGAACTACACCAAGTTCCAAATTAACAAAAGGTAACTCTTGCATCCTTGTATTTATAACCTAATCAATTTGTTTGGTACCAATGGGTTTGTGAATGAAAAAAATGACTCTATTGTCTCTTGATTCATTTTTACAAATGAATTAATAACACATTATGGGTATATTAAGAGAAACACATTCTTTAGTCAATTGATAAATCTTCGAAAAAGAGATCCAATTACATAGCACATTCAACAATTTCAAAATCTAAGTCTAAGGTTAAAGAACATTCCCGAGGATAATTTGTTGGATCTATTTATGGGAACTTTAAAGGAGTGCATTCAACATGAGGTCCATCTCTTTGAACCTAAATATATAGAGAATTCTTTTGGTATGGAAAGGAAAGTGGAAAGAAAAAATATGGCTACTAGAAGGGTCACCACTAATAACTATAGAGAGCACCATGTTCCATCTCCTAACCTCACTCAACCTACATGGTTGACACCTCAGCAAATTGATGGCGGAAAATAAAAAGGATTGTGTTTCAATTGTGAAAACAAGTACATTAAGGGGTATAAATGTTGTGAGAATAAATTATTTTGCATATACTATGAAGAGGAAGAAGATAAATAATTGGAACCATCACAATATATAGAACTAGAAGAGACTACTCCAACCATGTCTTGTCATGCATTGGCTAGCATCAGTACTCCACAATGTTGGATATGTGTTATATTCTTTACATGACTAGAACTAGTGTTTAAATTGCATCGAGTGTGCAGGGGGCTAAGAGGCGGGGGGTGATAGGCCCCCCCTTGGGGTGTTTCATGGGGGTTGATCCCCCTACACGAGGGTTCAGAAAAAATTCCCTCAAAAAAAAAAATCTCGGTTTTCGTATCCATTTTCGGGTGGTCCTCAATTTTCGTGTCCATTTATGAGTGGTTTTTTGACACATGGTTTTTTGTCAATGGTTTTCCATTTATGGTTAAGGAATTAGGGTTGTTGACTAATCCAAGTCAGTGTATTATGGTTTTGGATGTCGTTGGATCCTATTTGCATATTGTATTGTAAAAAATGTATGATGTGAATGAATATATAATATGTTGGTTTTCCTGGTTTCGATTTCCAGGGGAAAAATCTTTGTGTAATGTGTGTATTTTACATTGTTTATTTTATGTTCTTTTATTGAAAATGTGCTTGCAGTAAAATATTGTACAAGGTTAAAATCTACATTTGGTATCAGAGAAATTATTGGCTTCAGGAGGATGCCTTTGTGGTCATGGGTTTGGGTCGGGACTGTGATAAGCCTTGTTAGAGTGGGAGATCTACGGTATTGATTCTTCAGGTGAAGAGAAATGGTGAGCAGTTCAAAAATAGATATCGAGAAATTTAATGGGAAAAGTTTTGAGATGTGGAAGCTCAAGATGGAAAATATGTTGGTAGATAGAGATCAGTGGGTCGTGGTGGATCCAGGTACTGCAACACAGGAACGTCAACATATAACTAGAAAAAGTTGGTTCGAAAGGCGAAGAGAAAAATATGATTGTGTCTTAGATTTAGTATTAATGAATGTGTCAGGGGAAGTTACAGCCAAAGAGTTATGGGATAAGTTGGGGAACTTGTATCAGTCTAAGTCCCTAGTAAATAAATGTTCCTGCGGAAAAAATTTGTATAACTTGAGGATGAAAGATGGAGAATCAGTGACAGAGCATATGAACACCTTCAACATTGTGGTAAGTCGGTTTTTATCTATTGAGATTAAAATTTCAGATGAAGATAAGTGTATCAGTTTATTGTGCTCTTTATCAAACTCATGGGATAGTTTGGTTGTGGCCATAGGTAGTAATACAACTACCTTGAGTTTCGATGATGTGGTCTCATCCTTGTTATCGGAGGAGATGAGACAGAAGAACATGGAAGGACAGAGCACATATGCATTATTTGCAAGAGGAATCTAAATTCAAGGGTATCTAAATCTCCCTAAAATTTTGTAAAGGTATGTTAGAGATGTGGAAAAGAAGGGCACTTCAAGAAGCAATGTAGATAAAAAAGCATTGAGAAAGTAAAGGGATCTAAAGGTGCTCCCTCTACAGAAGAAAAGACCTCCAAGGAAGAAGGAGGGGATGTGCACTTGTCTTATTCAAGCACACGTGCATATCATGAGGCACGGTTGGTTGACTTTGGTGCTTCCTTTCATATGAATCCCCACAGGAACTGGTTCTATGAATATGAAAGGTATGATGGAGGTAATGTTTTCCTAGGTGATGAATCGACAACCAAAATAATAGGACAAGGAAAATTCAAGTTGAGGCTCATATATGGAAGGATTAGAAAACTTCCTGGTGTTTTGCACATCCTAGGATTGGCTAGAAATTTGATTTTTGTAAGCAAAATGGACGATGTAGGGGTAAAAACAATATTTGAAAAAGAAACCTGCAGGATGGTTCAAGGAGCAATGGTGTTGTTGAAGAGAGTTTGTATTAGAACTTTGTATAAGTTGCAAGGAATCATTTTTAGTAATGGGTGTAATAGTTTCATTTTTCCTGATATTGGAGTAGAAGAAGAAAAAACTCCTACAGTCTCTGGAGAAAAGGTTATGTTGTGGCATCAAATAATGGGGAAAATCAGAGAGAAGTGTCTTTGAATACTACATGGTAAAGGTATGGTTGAAGGTATGTCTAAATTATCTCTAGATTTTGATTTCTATGAACATTGTGTATATGGGAAGCAAAATCCGGTAAGATTCCCATATGGTGCAATGAGGGAAGAAGGAATTTTACAGCTAGTTCACAATGATGTATTTGGAACTGTGACGGTTCCATCATTGGGAAAATATGTGTAATATGTCTCATTTGTAGATGACTACTCGAGGAATACTTGGATATATTTCCTTAGGAATAAATATGAAGTCTTTGGTAGGTTTAAAGATTTTAAGGCTCTTGTTGAGAATTAAAAAGAGAAAAGAATTAAGGTGTTGAGGACAGATAATGGTGGAGATTTCTGCGGGAATGAATTTGAAGAATTTTGTAAGAATTATGGTGTAGAAAGGTAGAATACTACTCCATATACACCTCATCAGAATGGAGTTGTAGAAAGGATGAATTGGACGTTGATGGAAAAAGCAAGGTGCATGCTCAGTGGTGTCAGGTTAGGGAAAGAATTCTAGGTAGAGGCAGTGGTTATTACATGTTACATGGTCAACATATCACCCTCGTCATAACTGGATGAAAAGACTCCACAAGAGGTATGGACTGGTAAGAAACCTTCTCTCAAACATCTCAATGTATTTGGCTATGAGACCTATGTTCATGTTCCAAAGGAAAACAGGAGTAAGCTAGATAAGAAGGCTAAAAAGTGTATCTTTATTGGGTATAAATATGGTATTAAAAGTTATAAGATTTGGAACCCATAAACTAAGAAGGTTGTGTATAGTCGAGATGTGGTAATTAGAGAAATGAAGGATTTTTTCAGATAGGAAGTCCTACCAAGTAAGGAAGAACTAGAGAAAATAGAGTTTGATCCAAAGGATGATGAATCAGACTCTACAGAAGAACAGGAATAAGAAGACGAAGATCCTCATACTCTAGTATTGAGGAGATCGGTGCAAGAAAAAAGGCTACCGGAAAGGTATACTCCATATTATTTATGTTCAAATTTGTCTTTGTCTATTATTGATGATGATCCTAGAACTGTTAGGGAGGTAGTGGATTCAGAGGATGGAAAACTCCAGAAAAATTCCATGGTTGAAGAAATGGCAGCCTTGGATAAGAATGAGGCTTGTGATCTAGTGGAGTTGACGAATGGAAGAAATCCCATTGGCAGCAAATATGTATTTGAAAGGAAGTTGAATGTAGAAGGGAAAGTGGAGAAATAAAAATCTTGGTTAGTAGCAGAGGGTTATTCCCAGGTTGAGGGAATTGATTTTTGTGAGATTTTTTCTCTTGTTTCCAAGTTAAAATTTATTAGATTTATGTTATTTGTTTCTACTACATTTGATTTTGAAGTAGAACAGATGGATGTGAAGAAAACATTCCTACATGGGGATCTAGAAGAAGAAATCTATATAAAGAATCTAGAAGGCTTTATTGTGAAGGGAAAGAAGGAGCTAGTATGCAAGCTAAAAAAGTCCATGTGTGGTTTAAAACAATCACCAAGGATGTGGTATCAAAAATTTGATACTTATATGTTGGGACTTGGCTTCACGAGAAGCAAAGAGGATCATTGTGTATATTTTAATTTAATTGGTGATCATTTGATTTCTTTGGTCTTGTATGTGGATGACATGTTGCTAATAGGAAACAACAAGGAGATTATACAGGATGTGAAAACTCAGTTGTCCTCTAAATTTGACATGAAGGATCTTGGTGCTGCAAATTTCATTTTGGGTATGGAAATTAAAAGAGATCAGAAAAATAGGAAACTCTGGTTAAATCAGAGAAAATATGGTGAGACAATATTGCTGAGGTTTAATATGCAAGAATGTAAACTGGTCAGGGTCCCTATTCTTGTAGGTGTAAATTTATATGTAGATCAATGTCCCAAGACACAGGAAGAGGAGGAGGACATGTCTTGTGTTCCATATTCGAGTGTGGTTGGAAGTTTGATGTATGAAATGGTCTGTACTAGACCCTACATTGCACATGCAGTGGGAGTTTTGAGCAGGTGTATGTCAAAACCAGGCAAGGTGCAATGGACAATAGTAAAGAGGGTTTTCAGGTATTTGTGTGGCATTGCTAGCTATGGATTGTGCTACCAAGGAAGACCAGTATTGGATATAGTGTTAGACATACATGGATTTGTTGATGCATACTGGGCTAGATATATGGATCGTAGGAGATCTACAAGTAGGTATGTGTTTAACCTGTTTGGAGCAGCATTCAGTTGGATGAGAAAAAGTTAGTCTGTAGTGGCACTTTCAACTACAAAATATGAATTCATGGTAGCCACTCATGCAAGCAAGGAAGCAGTATGGTTACAAAGATTGTGTTCAGGTATTGGGTTGGTACAGCAAGTTGTAAGGATAGATTGTGACAGTCAAAGTGCAATTTTCCTAGTGAATAACCTAGCTTAGCATTCAAAGACAAAGCATATTGATGTTCAATATCACTTTGTGAGAGACATGGTTGAAGAAATGAAGTTGGTGTTGATGAAGGTGGACACTTTGAAGAATGTTGTAGATTCATTAACAAAATCTATGAGCATTGAGAAGTTCTCTTGGTGTGGAGGATCTATGGGCATTGTTGCCCTGGATTTTTTACTATGTAAACTTGTAACCCCCTATATGCAAAGAAAACAACAAGTGGGAGAATGTTGGATATGTGTTATGTTCCTCGGTTTTTGTGTCCATTTTTGGGCGGTCCTCGGTTTTTGTGTCCATTTATGTGTGGTTTTTCAACACATGGTTTATCGTCAATGGTTTTCTATTTCTGGTTAACGAATTATGGTTGTTGACTAATCCAGGTCATTGAATTAGGGTTTTGGATGTCATTGCCTCCTATATGTATATTGTATTGTAAACAATGTATGATGTGAATGAATATAGAATATGATGATTTTCCCAATTTGGGTTTCCAAGGGAAAAAAACTCTGTGTAATGTGTGTATTTTCCATTGTATATTTTCTTTTCTTTTATTGAAAATCTATTTGCAGTAAAATATTGTACAAGGTTAAAATCTACACATGAACCCTCAATATAAAAGGATACATCAAAAAGAAAGGTAATAGTTTTGGTTGATTCTAGTAATACCCATAACTTCATTAATTTAAAATTAGTGAAACTTCTCAATTGTTTTATATATGCAACACCAAAGTATCAAGTAGTGATTGTATATGGAGGTACCATAAATTGTTCAGGGAAGTGCCATACTATTAATATCACTATGGGGGAGTATTTATTGGTTAGTCCCATGTTTCCAATCCAAGTGGGTGGTGTTAGTACCTAAACATATATGCCCAAAAACTCCTCAATTCCTAAGCCTAACCTGATTCATAAACTTTTTTCAAGAACATAATCCTCCTTATTTGGTCTATACCTTTCTATGTTTTGATCATCCTTGGTTTGGTTTTCTTTGCTTTAAATCAATTTTATTGTTTTTGGTAAGACATGTTCAAAGTGATTACATAGGGTTTGTATGGTCACATCATGGATGGTTTGGTTTGATTACCTAATCTCCAGGATTGTATAAATTTGTGAGGTAGGTTATTATTCATTGCACAAAGAGCATAGTTTATGTAGCGCAAAAATAGCATAATTGATCAAAATGATCTACATAAATTGATATATTCCAACAATGCATTTCAAATTAATTATTCAAGCATACTACTAAAATTTGGAATTTTTTGTAATCATTCTAAACTTCAAATCAAATCCTTGTCTCATCAAAGGCCATTTCTTTCATCATGATATAATCAGAAATTGTGAAGAGGACAAGATAGTTATGATTGGTACCCACTAGGATCTCATTGAATGTTGTGATCTCATCCATTCATTTGCCACAATTTCAAATATTCAAAACATTTTGTGTTTTATTTTGTTGTTAAGGGAAATAAGGGTGACCATTTTAGCATCTTTGTTTGTGAGAAAGCCCAAATGTTTCATAATTTCTTTGCAAGTTTGTGTTCAAATCCTAAAATTTGTAGAAAGGAAACACTTTTGGGTACAGGGGAGCTAGGTTTTGTGGTTGCAAGTATGACACACAGAAAAAGTGGTTGTCTTCTTCATGTGGAACCATATGGGATCAATATTTTGGAGGCTCTACCTGATATTGGAAGGAAATTTGAGCAGGCAGAATGCTTTCAGGTTGACTATTGATGTGAGAGGTGGTTTAAGAAGAAGGAGATTCCAGAAGAAATTTGCAATCAATTTCTCACTGAAGAACATCAAAATCCATATTAGAGCAAAGGAATTCCTAATATTTGTCTCAAGGAAGCAATGGCCACAAAAACAATCAAGAATATACCCATGAAGAAAACCAGAGGTGCTAATTCAAAGAGACAAAGGGTAACTTATGCTATTGAAATTCCAAAGCAAGATGATGAAGCATGGAAGAAACATGGGAAACATCAAAAGGGAAGAAATCTAGAAATTCAAGGAAGATCATTAAGCATCTCAAACAACAAAATAAATAGCTCAGAAAATAAAATTTTAGGTTACGAAAGAGAATGAAAAAATTGGTAGAGAAATATAACAATACATGTAAGTTTTCTCAAAAGCTAAGGAAGAAAAATAAGAAATTGTATTGGACTGAGATAGTGCTCAAGACTAAATTGGTTCAGAAGAAGCATAAACACCAAACTCTTGTTCAAAATTGAAGAAATTCTAGAGCTCTTGGCACAGATGTAGGTTTACTAGGCCTCAACAGTTTTGGTAAAAAATGCAGAATTTCCTATAGGTGATTGTTTTTGTGGTCATCTTCTTATGTTTTTCCTGAGAAAATCGGGTTGAATCTATAAAAAAAATAAAACATATGTTTTCTCAAGAATGGGACAAATTGACTATTAAGTGGGTTTTTTCCCGAGAAAATGAGTTATTAAGGAGCTACAGGTGGAGTTTTAAGACTGTTTTTTCCATATTTCGTTGATTTTCCAGTGATGAGAAACCACCTCATTAATTCGACTTGGGAATCATATCCATCCTTATCCTTAATAATTTAAGCTAGCACACATATCTTCAAGTTTATTTGTGGTCAAATAAATCAGGTGGTTCCAGATTTGAAGGAAATGTCTCAAATTTAAAGTCAAAATACTAGCAACAAATCCACAATTCCAGCAAGCAATTAAGTCATTTAGAAGGAAGAAAAAGAAGCATTTGAAGACTGTAAATGTTGGAATTGTTGATTATGTGTTTTCATTGATGTAAACATGAGTCAAACATGTACAATAATCAGAGGAAAATAAATATCACCTTGGGGCAGAAGAAATTTGTGATCATTGTTGATCACGATACGATCAATAGTGATCCTATGTTCCTAAAGCTCAGGAGAGATAGCGAGGAGATTCTACAAAGAATACACATAGAGAATCAGAGAATGAAATGTTAAGTTATTTGGAAAGGATGAAGGAAAGATCAGAAGGGAGAACGCATTGCATAAGTTCTATCGGGATTGAAATCCCCACAGTAAAACTCCAAAAGAATTAAGAAAGAATTATGTTCATTGATATAGTTCTCGGGAAAATCTTGGACCGTCGGATCATGAAGAATCCAGAGCCTACATAGAAGAATCCCTTGTGAAGGATCGTGGAAATTTATCGTCCATTCAAATTTCGGGAGTAATCACAACCATCAGATCAATTAGAACCATTGATCAAAGCCAAGTGGAAGGATAGCGTAAGTTTCGAGACATCAAAACTTTTCCACTTCAAAGAAAATTGGAGATAAGGTAGAGGCACGAACTCGTGAAGTCATGAAGTCATGAAATCCCACCAGTCATTAGATCAATGAGGGAATTTGGATGAATTCTCGACCATCTGATCAAGTTTAGTGATAGGACAAGGTAAGCCACAATATCCCGGAGTCTCGAATTAAACGAACTCATGCAGACTGTTGATCTAATATCTCCTCAGGAGAAAATGATTCATTGGATCAGGTGGTCAACTCTGACACTGACCACTTCGAATAAAAGGAGTCTAAAACAAGTAAGTTTACCCGAAGGCCAAAGCCCCGAAGACACGAACTCCCGTCGATCGTCGGACCAAAGGAAGAACAGGAAAACCTATCAACCGTTGAACTGGAGTGAAAATATTAAAACTATTAGAGCGCGCTAAGGAAGAAGGTGGTCAACTCTGGCCTTGACCTACTCCGATGATAAGCAGCTCAGATAAACCAAGAAATCTTGAACCCCAGAGTTTCGAAATAAACAAAGGCCATAGGATCAAGACAATTGAAAATATACGGTGGCAGATCTATTCGGCACTCCGAAAATAATTGAAGGATGGTATAAAAGTACCAAAAATCTTGAAGCCATGAAGTAAGACATGTGGAAAAAGACAAATATGAAATGTGGCCCAATCAGCTAGTGACAAGTGTCAAGGTATAGTTGGCACATTAGGTATACAAAATTCACGAATCAAGGTGACACGTGGTATCCACTCAGACAGTTCCACATCAACAGTGATGTCAGCAAGCTACGTCACTCCAATACTACATCCTCTGGGGATATCCAGCTTCTCCTACCAGTAAAACTACCTAAAGTGTTGAAGCCTGGAGTCACGAATAGTCGAATAACTGAAGAGCGGGAGCTCCTTTGTGCTTAATCCCATGGTCCTAGATCCTGGACATGTGAAGGCTATTAAGCAGAGAAGTGTTGATATGAACTCCAGCAGAATTTCATCCGAAAGAGTTGGAATATTGCAAAGGTTGGAGTCCCGAAACACTAAAGTCCTGAAGTGAACAAGGACCATCCATATCAACGAAAGATTAATTCAAAGTCGTCGATCATCTAAAAACCAAAATTAGTCAAAGTTAAACGATAAATGGGTTAGTATAGATCTGACCATCCGTCATAAGGTTAGATCAGTGAAGAAGGTTTAGAAGCACATATTAAGTTGCATAGACGTTAGCAAGAAGGAGACAACACGTTTGTTGATCGGGACCATTGGATGAGATCAGGGAAAATATCAACGGTGGAACAGAACTTCGCCACTCTGGGGAAAATTGGAAGCAAGAGTCATAAATATCCCAGAGTCTCGAATCTCTGAAATCCAGGAATAAATGAAAGTTGTCCATCTCAATGACTAATCAAGTCGGAACTGTCGATTGTCGAGGCTTGAAAATGATCCAGAGCCAACAAAGTTGCGCAAGGATTAGACCATACCATCGATCTGATAACTTTTGGAAGAAAATTTAAATCATATGGCATTGACATGCCACCGGGTGTATGATAAGGTAGAGTTACGGTGTAAAAGAATAAGGAAAAAGAAGAGGTGCTAAGGTTAATAAAATCATGTTCTTAATCCCACAATCATTTGGATAAAAACGGTTTGAAGGAAGTGCCTTCCTGCAGAAATTAATAAATGTATAATAGGAAACTAAAAAGAAAAAAATAAATGCAAATTAAGACTACAAAGGATTTGAAGGTTTTTTATTTAAAATAAATAGAAGGCTTAATGACAAAATACTTGGAATTAATTAAATGAAGAGGTGCATTGTTTTATAATGAAAAGACACATGGATTCAATATATACATGTTGGAAGATTATATAAACAGAAAATTGTGGTGAAAAGAAGGTGTCTTGGTGGATCACATCTCAGTTGGATCTGAGATCATCAAGTTGGGTCTTGTTATGAGTGGTGGATTCATCACATCTCAGTTGGATCTGAGATCATCAAGTTGGGTCTTGTTATGAGGGTTGGATTCCTCATTTCTGAATTGGATCTGAGAACTAAAAGTTGGGTATTGTATCAGAGAGTTGGATATCTCATATTCAGTTGAATTTGAAGATATTAAAAGATTGATTTTATTTGTATTCATTCAAGTTAAATAAATAAAAGAAAGATATTTGATCTACTTCATACAGTTTATGTTATACATGTTTATGAATTATTAATTGAGATGCATATATCTTATTCAGTTAATTCATTTAATATATGAGAGTGTGAAAAGCAGTCAAAGTTTCAGGCATTGATTCACACCCCCCCCCCCCCCCCCGCCTCTCAGTGTCAAGTGTATGTTTCAACAGTAAAGGAGGTTGTTGTCCTCTTGGGGAAGAGGAGGGGGTTCAGTTTTTTAGGATTGAATAGAAGGGGAAGGTATGGAAAATTATAAAGAGAGATTTGGGCCTGCAAAATTTCATACTCAAGGAATCAAACATCTTGATGGTCAGATTGCCAACCTGTGTATTTTCATTTTTCTTGTCTTATTTGAATGCAATGGAAATTGATGCAAAGCATTGATTTCTTCTTGATTCATCTTTGATTAAAGTGATGATTTTTTGTTAATTACATGTTTCTATAAATTTGCATTCATATACTTGTTTTAGGTTTAAAATATTATTTTGAACTTGAAAATATTATTATCATAAGTAAACAGATTGTTGACTTGTGTTATGTGTTTCCTCTTTTTTTCTTGTACATTCAATTGTTTATTTATCTGGTTTATCAGTGTGAATTTCCTTGACTAAATGAAGTATTGTTGATTATTCAAATTTAGTTAAAGAATTGTGACCAGACCTATAACCTCCTAACCTATCCCAACCTATCCAAACCACTTGATTCATAATTCAAACCAAAACAACTAATGCAATAACTGAGGTGCCCTAGATTTTCCTTATAGCAGTCTAGTGCAAACTTTAGAGATAACATGTTTTGGCATTGTTGTCAAGGAATGGAGGAACGAAGTCATTTTTCCCTGGGAGAACGACAATGATCAGTTCTAGTTCTTGATGGTGAACAATGATTATAAACTGAAGATTTGACAGCAAATCATTCACCTAGGGACTCCATGACTGAAGAATCCATCAACGGCTCCATTTTTTCAGAATGCCAAAATCAATTTATTCTCGAATGAATGTTATGATAGTTTTGAGGTTTACTCCATTTGATTTTTCTTATGTTCTTGGTTTTCCAAATTTTTTTCTTATTGTGGATGAGTGGGGAGACTGTCTTCCTAGATTTAGAGGAGATGATGAAGAGTGTCCTACACATCACCTCATCAAGTTTCATCCATGCATGGTCAGCTGCATATTCATCATGAAGATGTATTGATGAAAATGTTCATGTACATGTTAAAATGTGATGCACGACAATGGTATCAAGCTCTTCCATCCTCTAGTATATCTTTCGTTAAAGAGTTTCATGCAACATTTAATAAACATTGTAGAATATATTTTCCAGTTGTGTCTCTTTTTTTTTTAAATTGTGAGGAATTTGAAACATACATTCAGCATGCAGAAGGTTTTGCTTATAATTGTGAGGATGAAAGAGATGTTACTGACGAAGAAATGGAGGAAGAATCACATGAATCTTTTTCCAAATATTATATCCAAGAGGAATATTTGCAGGATAATGTTGAAGATAGAGTTGATGACAGCCAAACTATTTATGTTTTTGAAATTATCTCAAATGTTTCTAATAGTAATGGTTATGATGAAATTATTGCTCCAAACTTTTATGAAAACCAGCCTATATATGATGATAAATATGTTGTTGATAATTATATGCAAGAGTCGGAAATAAAGATTCCAAGATATTCTTGTTCAAAAATATGCAATGATCCACCAAGTTATGATGATGAATTACAAAAATCAACAATATCCTCTTTACCAAAAAATGTTCATTTCCACCAGCCTGGTGGAAACAATAAACTAGTATATGACAACTATGACCCAGAGTTTGAGGAAAATGAATTTACTAATGAACAAATTCTTCAAGTTATCAATTTTGGAGATACATGTGATGCCTCTAATAATTTTAATGTTGAATATGATTTGTGTTCTCAAGAGGATGAAAAAAAAAATCATGAATCATAATGAAATACATGTTATTCAAGAATCATGTCAAGAAAATGTTTTTGACTTTGATCATCATTCATTGAAATATACATGGGTTTTTGACTCACCCATCTATGATGGATATAATGATCTTAATGTCAAAGACAATGATAAATTACATGGATAGATAGAATTATTTTCCTTTTCTGAAAAACTACGATCAACAATTTCATGAGAACAGTGAACTCATGTTTCATGAAAAATCTGATCCAATTTATGAAAATTATGGTTCAGAAGAAGAGCATACTTTTACATTAGCATGTATTGAATTTTGCAATAGAGAACCCTTGAATGTTGAATATGAAAAGTTCATCACAGAGGTAATTCTTTTTCATGATTCTTACAGTACAACTTTAATGAATAATAAGCAAGGATTAGTAGACAAAGATAGCATATTATTTTCTTGTTTCTTTGAGGCAAAAATAGGAGAACCTTGTCTTATTAATGAGAAAGATCAAGGAGATATAAAGATCAGCTATGCAGACCTGATTGATCACATTATGGATGCTTTGGAAAGCATTTCCCTTGAATATAAATATCCTTTTGCAGAGTTCTTGGAATCAGTAAGTAAAATAAGTTTTTCAACATATCATGAATATGGATTTAAGTTTCATTATAGGTTATTTTTATTCACAAGTTTTTTCTTGTTGATGAAAGATCAAAGAATGGTCTAGTTAGTTGATCAAATTCTTACTTGGTTGCTTTGGAAATTTTCATATACATGATCAAGTTGGATTCAGTTGATTAGAGTAGGAGGTGTGGAGAATAAGCTCGCTTCTGAGCATTTAGTTTTCAGATTGGTTCAGTTTGCAGTTTATTTTCAGAAGATTTGATTTGCAGCCTCATTTGGATTGTAATATATTAGAAATAATAAGACTCCATGGCCCAATGGAAGGCACTTTGATGAAGTGTGATTGGATTTCATATTGTGTGTGATTTTAGTATTTAGCGGGTGGTTTGATAGTTTTTTAGTATGGTTCACTTCAGCAGTAATGAATAGAATGGGTGCATTACAAATAGTGAAAAGGAAGGCACATAGGTCTGGAGTTCTTGATGTCTCACAAGGAAAATATCATCCCCAGATGGAGCCAATTTTAGTACCTAAACCTATATACCCAAAAACTACTCTATTCTTAATCCTAACCTGATTCATAATCCTTTTTCAAGAACCTAATCATCTCTATATGGTCTATACTTTTCTATGTTTTGATCATCCTTGGTTTGGTTTTCTTTGCTTTAAATCAATTTTATTGTTTTTGGTAATACATGTAGTGATTACATAGGGTTTGTATGGTCACATAATGGATGGTTTGGTTTAATTACATGATATACAGGCTTCCATAAATTATTGAGGTAGGATATTATTCGTTGTAGAAAGAGCATAGTTTTTGTAGTGCAAAAATAGCATAATTGCTAAAAATGCACTACAGAAACTGATATATTCCAACAACGCATTTCAAGTTAATTATTCAAGCGCGCTGCTAAAATTTGCCATTTTTTGTAATCATTCTAAACTTAGAATCAAAGCCTTGTCTCATCAAAGGCCATTGGTTTCAGCCTGATATAATCAGAAATCATGAAGAGGACAAGATAGTTTGGATTGGTACCCGTTGGGATCTCATTGATTGGTGTGATCTCATCCATTAATTTGCCATGATTTCAAATATTCAGCACATTTTATGTTTTATTTTGTTGTTAGGGAAAATAAGGGTGACCATTTTAGCATCTTTGTTTGTGAGAAAGCCCGAATGTTTCAAAATTTCTTTGTAGGTATGTGTTCAAATCTAAAATTTGCGTAAAGGAAACCCTTTTTTGTACAAGGGAGCTAGGGTTTTTGGTTGCAGGTATGACACGTAGCAAAAGTGGTTGTCTTCTTTGTGTGGAACCAGATGGGATCAATCTTTTGGAGGCTCTACTAGATATTGGAAGGAAATTTGAGTAGGCACAATGCTTTCGGGTTTCCTATTGATTTTGAGAGGTGGTTTAAGAAGAAGGAGATTCCAGAAGAACTTTGCAATCAATTTCTCACTGAATAACATCAAAATCCATATTAGAGAAAAGGAATTCCTAATATTTGACTCAAGGAAACAATGGCCACAAAAATAGTCAAGAATATACCCATGAAGAAAACCAGAGGTGTTAGTTCAAAGAGACAAAGGGTAACTTCTGCAATTGAAATTCCAAAGCAAGATGATGAAGCAGGGCAGAAACAGGGGAAACATCAAAAGGGAAGAAATCTGGAAATTCAAGGAAGATCATTAAGCATCTCAAAGAGCACAATAAATAGCTCAAAAAATAAAATTTCAGGTTACAGAAGAGAATGAAAATTTTGGTAGAGAAACATAACAATCTCTGTAAGTTTTCTCAAAAGCTAAGGAAGAAAAATAAGAAATTGTATTGGATTGAGATAGTGCTCAAGACTAAATTGCTTCAGAATAAGCATAAACACCAAACTCTTGTTCTATATTGAATAAAGTATGGAGCTTTTTGCATAGATGTAGGTTTAATAGGCCTCAACAGTTTTGGTAAAAAATGCAGAATTTCTTGTAGGTGATTGTTTTTGTCGTAATCTTATGACGTTTTACCTAAGCAAATAGGTTTGAATATCACTAAAATAAAAACATGGGTTTTCTCACAAATGGGCCAAATTGAGTAGCAAGAAGGCTATTTCTCGAGAAAATGGGTTATTTAGGAGCTAAAGGTGGAGCTTTAAGATTGGTTTTTCCAGATTTTGTTGATTTTCCAGATTTTCCAATGATGAGAAACCACCTCATTAATTCAACTTGGGAATCAAATCCATCCTTATTTTTAATCATTTAAGCTAGGACACCTATCATCAAGTTTATTTGTGTTCAAAGAAATCAAGTGGTTCCATATTTGAAGGAAATATCCCATATTTAAAGGCAAAAGACTAGCAACATATCCACAATTCCAACAAGCAGTTAAGTCATTCAAAAGGCATAAAAAGAAGCAGTTGAAGACTGTAAAGGAGGTTTTTTTAATCTTGGGGAAGAGGAGGGGGTTCAAGTTTTTGGGATTGAACAAAAGGGGAATGTATGGAAAATTGTAAAGAGAGCTTTAAGCCTGCAAAATTTCATACTCAAGGAATCAAACATCCAAATGGTCAGATTGTCAACCTATGTATTTTCATGTTGCTTGTCTTATTTGAAAGCAATGGACATTGTTGCAAAGCATTGATTTCTTCTTGATTCATCTTTGATTACAGTGATGATTTTTTGTCAATTACCTATTTCTAGAAATTTGCATTCAGATACTTGTTTTAGGTTTAAAATATTATTTTGAACTTGAGAATCTTCTTATCATAAGTAAACAGATTGTTGACTTGTGTTATGTACTTCCTCCTCTTTTCTTCTACATTCAATTGTTTATTTATCTGGTTTATCAGTGTGAATGTCCTTGACTAAATGAAGTATGTTTTATTATTAAAATTTAGTTGAAGGATTATGACTGGACCTATAACCTCCTAACCTATTCCAACCTATCCAAACCACTTGATTCATAATTCAAACCAAAACAAGTAATGCAATAACCGAGGTGCCCTAGATTTTCCCTATAGCAGTCTAGTGCAAACTTTCGGGATAATAAGTGGTGCTAATGTGGTATTAGGGGTCCAATGCTTACATTCATTGGGAACAGTGGTTCTTCATTTTCAGGAAATTTTCATAATATTTTCCTTAGAAGGAAAGTAAATTGAACTTATAGGTATTCAAGGGAAACCCTCTAAAATGATAAGCTCTAAGAGCATAGCAAAATTACTCAAAAAGGGACACCATGGTGTAATTGCACAATTGTGCTCCCTAGATGTTCAAACATCTAGACCCTCTGCTCCATTAGATCTCCAAAAAGTTATCTACAAGCATTCCAAGGTATTTTAAGAGATGTTTAAGGGTATTCCACCTACTCAAGATCATGACCATGTTATTCATTTACAATTGGGAAGTGTACCACCTAGAATTGGGCTTTACAGGTACCCATATGCACAAAAGAGTGAGATTGAGCATATGATTCAAGAAATGTTAGAGGATGGAATCATTCAACCTAGACAAAGTGATTTTTCTTTACCAGTGGTCATGGTTTAAAAAAGGAAGGTTCATGGCATATGTGTTCAGACTATAGAAATCACAACAAAGCCACCATTATACATAAGTTTCTTGTTCATGTCATTGATGAATTATTAGATGATATACAAGGAGAAATTATCTTTATTAATTTGGATCTCCATTCTAGATATGATCAAATCAAAATGAAGCAAGATGATGTCCCAAAAATAACCCTTAGAACACATTGAGGTAATTATGAGTTTTTGGTGATGTCATTTGGCCTTATTGATGCACCTTCAACATTTCAAAGATTGATGAATTATATTTTCAAACCCTTCATCAAAAAAATTGTGTTAGTATTTTTTGATGATATACTAATATACAACAACTCTTGGGAAGAGCATGTACAACATGTTGACATGGTCTTAAAACCATTGGAAGAGCAACAACTACATGCAAAGCCTTCCAAGTGTGCCTTTGGGGTTTAAGAAGTGGAATATTTGAGTCATATTGTATCTCATGAAGGTGTTAAAGTGGACCCTAACAAAATTAAATATATGATGGAATAGCCAATTCTCAAAACCTGGATTCTTAGGATTGACGAGTTATTATGCAATTTTATCAAGAATTATGGTCAATTAGCACCACCTCTAATAGCGTTATTAAAAAGGAGACTTTTTCTTAGACTCAATAAGCAACCATAGATTTTTAAAAACTTAAGGATTCTATGCGTATGACTCATATCGTAGCCATGCCTGACTTGACAAAAACCTTTATTATGAAGTGTGATGCCCCGGGATATGACATTGGTGCAATTTTAATGTAATAAGGAAGGCCCTTGCCTTTTAAAGAGAATCAAGAAGGATTTTTTCTGGGAAGGTCTTAAAACTAATGTTCAAAAGTTTGTGGTTGAATGTGTATTCTTCCAATAGAATAAGGGAGAGACAATTAAGACCCCAGGTCTCCTATAACCATTACCCTTACCACGTCGACATTGAGAAGAGGTTTCAGTGGATTTTATTATAGTTCTACCTAAGTTTGAAGGAAATAATGTCATCATGGTTGTAGTGGATCGATTCATAAAGTATACCCATTTCTTATTTCTTTCTCGTCCCTTTAAAGAAGTACAGTAGCCACAACATTCATGGGAATAGTTAAGAAGCTATATGGAACCCCCAAGATCATTGTAAGTGATAGAGATCCAATTTTCACTAGAAAATTGTGGAATGGATTATTTTCTTGTTTAGGTACTCAATTGGCTCACAACGCCTCTTACCATACTCAATCCGATGGAAAAACTAAAATTGTGAATAAATGTCTAGAAGGGTGTCTTCATTGTTGTGCATGTAATAAACAAACACGCTAGGTCAAGTGGTTTCCCTTGGAAGAATGGTGGTATAACACATCCTTCCATACTTCATCAAAAATGTCCCCATTTATGGCACTCTATGGATATCATCCTCAATCCATCACACCACCCTTGAGACGGAAAGTGAAGGTTCAAGTAGTGGAGAACCACATAGAGCACCAACAAGAGGTTCTTAAATTGTTGAAAGACAACTTGGTTACAACACAAACAATATTACCAACTTAACGAGAACTTTGTCGAGTTCTCATTTTTTCAAGGGTCACATTTTTTACCCCGTTTTTAAAAATGGTGCTATCGATAGCACCCCCCTCTCTTTTTAGGTCATTTTTTTATATTTTAAATTTTCATATATGTAATGTTTCCACATTGTTTTTTACAATGGTTAAAATTTACCCTCAAATCAAAAAGTGATACTACCAATAGTACTACTTTTTTTTTGGAGTTGAAATCATAACTTAATTGAAAATGTTCCTTCGACAACTAGTACCATCGTTGATAAACAACTCAAAATCTACTCCTAAATCATTGCTTAGATTTTTATTTTTTATTTTTTAAAAATTATATTAAAAAATCAATAAATTGGATGAAATAAAAAAAAAACTTTGCAAGTTAGTTTTTAAAAAAGTTTTAAAAAAATAAAAAAAAAAACGCTCATTTTAAAAACAAAAACTCTAACCC
>ML780531.1:301326-323651 GCA_009831015.1 Picea engelmannii | reverse complement strand
AATTTGAGTTTTGCTTATATTTTTTTAAATGTGTTTTTTTCTTCATTTTAGAAATAAAAATATTTGTGAAGATTTTCTCCTTTCTATTTTTTTTTAATGTAAAAACTTTCAAGTGACCATTTGGGGTTCAATTTTTGGTTTTTTTTTTGCATAGGGATCTATTCTCAATGCCACAAATTCAATTAGGTTGTAAAGAGCTATAATTTCAATGTTTAGAAGAAAAAAATTGTTTTAGGTAGCTCCACTTTTTGATATAGGTGTTAATTTTAATGTTTTTTTAAGCAACTATATGAGTTTTGAAGGTTATGTTTCAAAAATGTTGTAATTTTAACCCCGTTAGAAAAAATGGTGCTACTGGTAGCACCACTTTTTGATTTGGGGGTTGATTTTCATGTCTTTTATGCAAAAATATGAGTTTTGAGGGTTAGAGTTCTCGTTTTGAGGTCACAGTTCTTGTTAAGTTGGTAATATTGTTCACAAAATAGGATGAAACAACAAGTAGATCAACATCGCAATGAAAGGAAATTTGAAGTGAGGGATTGGGTATTTTTTAGGCTACCACCATACAAATAAATGTCCTGCAAACAACAAAAGAAGGACAATAAATTAGCACCCAAGTACTATGGTCCCTATAAGGTGTTGCAAAGGATTGGAAGTATGGATTACAAATTGGATTTGCCTCCATATTCATGTGTACATATAGTCTTTTGTGTTTCTTAAAGAAGGTAATTTATGACAAGATACCAATTCAAACCATCCTACCATAGATTAATGAAGAAGGGGAAATCATACTAGAACAAAAAACAAAATTTCTTGAAACAAGGATTAAGAAACTATGAAATCAAGCAATTACTAAGTACCTCATCAAGTAGAAGAACCTACCAGTAGAAGAGGTGGCATGGGAAGATGAGTTCTTCATACATAAACATATGTAGATAATCAAGTGTTGAGGGCAACATGTGTTTGAAGGGAAGGGTCATGTTAAGCCCTAGACAAATCCCCATATTAAAAATAAAAACCCATGTTAATCCCTAGATATTGAGTTATTACATTTATATTGTTATATTAATGTTGTTAGCTAGACCCTTTAATTGTAATTGTACCCTTTGTCTCATATATATACCAAGGAGACATAGTTTTAGAATCATCTCATCTTGTACATTTATTCTATTGTAAAAGGAGGTTGCCCCCTGTAATAGGCTTCACATTAATTCTTATCTCTTATTCTCAAGGAGTTGAGTTACTTCTCTCTCTCTCTCTCTCTCTCTCTCTCTCTCTCTCTCTCTCTNATATATATATATATATATATATATATATATATATATATATATTTGTTATTTTTGGTGTTTGGTGCATATTAAGATGTTTGTTTTGTGACTTATGAGTAGCATTAGAGTCTTTAGAGACTTGGAGGAGGAGTGTTGGACACACAAGATGGATCACCCTTACATTGGAGCCTTTCTTTTGTATGAAATCACCTCGAAGCTTGGCATGTGTACCTTTGGAGTGTAGTGCTCCATATGTGTGGGCCTACTTGTGTATTTGTAGGTTGTGTGTAAGGGTTTAGGCCCACATATGTTTTCTTGGCCTCGCTTACCGCTAGGGTTTCTTGGAGATTTTATAGCATATTGAATATTAGGATTAGGGTTTCATCCCTTGGATACATTGGAGCTAGGTTTTTTCTATTAAACCCTAGGTTGTACCTACTGAAGTAGAGAAGAAGGTGAGACATATTTCCAAGGGGGTCTGCTAGTGTTGTTTCTAGCTTGTGGAGTATCTTTCGTGGAGCTGGGTTTTCTTGGTTTTACCTGGCTAGGATTTTGGAGAGCTAGAAGATTTTACTAGACTTGGTATGAGGCTAGGGTATGCACATGAACTTCATATTTATACATATATAAGAAGTTTCCAACTGTCCAAAATTGTCTTTATTGCAGATTTGATTTATAGTCCTCTATTTCTTCATGATTTGGTAATTTCCAGCACTTGTGTATCTTGTTGTTGTGACATAAGTTAAAGATGAAATTTTTAAGTGATTTAACATTAATATTGAAGAAGATAGGGAATATTTAATGTTTTGTTTACAGTTGTCATAAAATAAATTTTAGATATGCTTTATACATGCTAAGATTGTCTTGGAGGGCTGAAACTTGTTGTCACTCTTTGGTATCTTTTCTCTTGGATTGCCTTCTTGATTAGGGTTGTGAAGAATTGAAATATTTCCCATTGTATTCATTTATTTATTTATATTTCATAACATATATAAAAATGAAAATTCACAGGGATAGATCTACAAAACCTTTAGGAAACAGGTGAAATTTATGAATTACTGAATTTTGAAATATTTACATGTTATTAAAGCTATTGTGGTTGATATCACTATAGGTGTAAGAGGGAGTTGGTATTTTAGTTTTAGTGTACTTAGGAGAGATGTTTTACCTTGTTAATGTTGTTGTGTGTGAAGCCTTGGGTTGCTTGAGAGAAGCACATGGACCCTTGGAAGGGTTATTTCTTCTTCATGTGACAATTTTTTTAAGACGAATATCGCTATGGTCTCTTGTTTTTCCTCTAACACTATGTGTAGTATTGGATTATATGTGGATACTGGAGCTTCAAGACATATGACAGGTCATTATTTAATAGATTTTAAGAGTGGGAGATAAACATGAGTGTGGAGCTTGGTGATGATGCTACTTATTTTGTAAGAGGAGTTGGCTCCATTTTCTTCCAAATGCCTTCCGATGATGTTCTTCAGTTGAGTGATGTTATATTTGTTCTTGGTTTGAAAAATAATATTATTTCCATATTCATGTATGATAGATATTCATTGTATAGATGAGTTTGATGGTCAGAATGTCATCTTTAGAAAGCAAACCCATGTTGTGGAAAAAGGGGTTTGGGTTGGAGGTATTTATAGGGGTTTGGGTTGGAGGTATTTATAGGTTACAGGAAGATGTAGTGAAGCATGGTGCTTTGGTGCATAGTACTACCAAGTTGTCTGAGTTATGGCATAGGCATTTCCTATTTTGAAAAATTTGGTGCAAGTATTGTCTGACTTCAACATAGAGAAGGAACAGGTGTTGTCTACAAAGGATGTGCTCTTGGCAAGAACATCAAGGTTGATTTTCCTAGTAGTGAGAATTGATCAAAATGGAGTCTTAATTTGATCCATTCAAATGGGTATGGGCCTATATTTTATCTTTACTTGATTGGTAATTAGTATTATTCCACTTTTAATGATTAATTATGTTGCAGTGCTTGGATGAGGCCAGAATTTCTCTCTCTTAGCTTCGAGGGGCTAGGGTTTATTAAATATTATTTTGTCGCATATTGAATCCTAAGGTTAGTGTTTAATCCCTTGAAGACAATGGTGCTAGTTTTTTTATTAAACCATAGGTTTTTATTTGATAAAGTGGAGAAGAAAAGGAGACATCTTGTCATGGGGGCTTGTTATTCTTGATTTTCTCTAGCTAAGGTTTTTGAGAGCTAGAGGATTTTAATATCCTTTAGATGAGGCTATTATGTGTGCATGATCTTCATTTTTTATGCATATATAAGAAGTTTCTAGTTGTCTAAAATTGTCTATATTCTAGATTTGATTTTCAACCATCTATTTCTTCATAGTTTGGTAATTTCCAATGCTTGTATGTTGTTCATTTGTTTTCCTCACACTCATCAACTAAGTTATTGGGGTAAATATGTGAACCTATTTTTATTTCAAATAGAGACCAAAAAAAAAAATGGTCAAACTTGAAGAGTTATAAAGAATCTTCAATCGTTGATCGTGAAGACCCAACAAAATTCCAATCATCTTCAATTATCTTGTCCTTCATAATAAAAGACTAACAAACATGGTTCCTCTTTGAAACAAAAGAGAAAGAAAACAAAATATATTAAAGGAAGGAAAATTATTATGTCTATATTCTCACTAAATAGTCCTATGTCTCTTTAACACTTTACAGAATCCAAAACAGAGCTCGTATGCCCAAGATATGTAATTTTTCTCCCACAAATTGTTGCCCCATACTTAGCCATTTTTCCATTGTTCTCATTCTCCACTCTCCACACTTCATACTTAGCCATTTTTCCTTCTTTCCACTCTACTCTCCTTCCTCACTAATCTCCATACCTAGACATTTTTCCAATCCTCCACACCATTTCCATACTTACCCATTTCCATTTTCATAATACCCACCACTTAGTCATTTTCATAATTCATTTCCATGTTCATTTTCATAATCCATTTCATTTTCCATTCCAGCTATTTGTTTTCATTATTATTTTCATAATTCATTTCCACTTTCTATACGTAACCTTACTACTTACCTACCCACATTTCCCCATGTACTCTCAATCACACGACCCTCAATTTGCACCTCTATCTTCCATGTTACCCAAATTGCACCCTTCATGACTTAGTCATTTTATTGGGTTTCACACTCCATTTTTACTGAGTCACCCTTCATGACTTAGTCATTTTACTGGTTTTACACTCATTTTTTACTAAGTCCTATACTTATTTTATTTTCAAATTTTGAATGTGGATGCATGATACCATACCCTCATTTCCACCTTCCATTCCCGCATGTCTTTTAACACGCATGACTTATCACTTATCACCCTTACGACTTATCACCCCCACTTATCTTATTTATTTACTCACTTTTACACTTAGTCTATTTTCTCATTGCATATGCAGGAGTGATTCCATTCTACTTTTCTCATCTCCATGACTTCTAACCTACATGAATTATTACTTAACTCCACAAACACTTCAATTAATTTTTTTTAATTATTTCTTATCCTAAGTTTCTTCCCCCTTTTCATGGACTTACCATATTGGGACATGTGGCAGTGATGTAATGATATGGACCTACTCTTAGGTGAAATATGGATGTGATGTTTCAGGTATTCACAATTTGACTAGGCAGTGACTAGGAAATGATTGGTCAGTGAATAGGCAATGATTGGGTAGTGACTAGGCAACCAAAATATTGCCAAGGCATGAATTTTTCTAAGGCACAAGAGCTACACTAAGGCTTCCATAAGTTCCTTTATTTCACACATGAATGTTAAGGGAGGAATATTCATTATAAACACTAATTATTCATCCCCCCACAATGCATGTGGGATTAAGAAATGTGAAATCAAATCAAGGGACAAGATTTTCCCACGAACCAAATTGACGATGGTTGATTCTCCATCTTCTGGAGCTTGTAACTCTTGATCCAGATGTTTGTTTTGGAAAAAACGTGCCTCGTTCGAAACTTAATTTGGCAAGGAATACAATGGGATAGGTTTAAATGGTTGAATTTTCCATGATCTTTTCAAAATTAAAATAAAAGTTAGCTCTCTTTTCATGACTTGCTGGGAAATTTATTTGGAACCCCGACTTCCCCGGGCTATAAGTTGAGATCCATACCTCCAAATTTCACTCAAGATGGATCATTAGAAAGAAATGATAATGAATATTATTTATAGAATGTTTTTCATGGCTAAGAATTCACTTATGATGCTTAGAAAATTAAAAGACAACCATTGTTTTTCAGGCAGTCAGCTTCAAAATTTGGAAATAAAAGTTTATTAAATAACTTTTATAAAAGAGTGAAGTGGGTCCCACTTGAAGGCACAAATTTAAATGACCTAATTCATTAATAATTTTTCAATCAATCATTGATTTATAGGATCTACTCTTTATTCCAAAAATAGGAAGCACGTGGGAAACTTCAAAAAGAACAAAAAAATGTAATTGATAGGGAAAAGGATTTCAAAGAAGCTTTGGGAGAAAATTTAAAAGGAGGAGAGAACCATAAAAGAAGGGGTGAGATCATCATAATAGCATTGTTCAACCTTTAGTATGTAGCCAAATTTCTCATCTGCAAATACATATCTCCATCTTCTTGCTTCTTTTTTTCTACTCGATTTCTCTCGGGGCTTTCTGTTAGTATGTCTAAGACTGAGCATAAAGCCCAGTCTTTGAGTGTTTTTCTTTTATTCTTCCAGGACTTTTCATAAAATATCAATAGGAGTATTTTACAGTCATATATATGACTAATAATGTAAACCATTGTTTTCTAATAGATTCATGGAGGTTCATTTCTCGCATTTGGCAGGCTTTATTTTTTAGCATTAGTCAATCAGTTTAGTGAAACGATTTGTAATGTGACATATATTTTATGTATTGAACTCCCGAGAGAACTACTTTGGGGCCTAAATTTAATGATTTCTCAGAATTTGATATTTCTAAGTATGGCATTTTTGGAGTGTGCTCATCATATTATTTTCAGTTTTAAATGAAAAATCATTTAAAGCTCTCTACAGTGATCAACCCCATTTCACTCTTTTTATTGTGATAAAATATGGTTACGGCTTCTACTTGCACGTGTTTCAGAGGGATTTTATAATGAATATAATAATATATTTATTTTGATATTGAAGCCATTCTTTATCTTTTTATTATTAAGAAGCTACTTGGTCTATTTCCAAGCAAATGTCTCACTTCAAGAGAAATATGGTCATCAAGAACCATTTTATATAAAAACTAAAGAAACACAGAATTTAAGATTTGTTATTCAGAATTCTCCCATTAGACAGCTCACTCCAAGAACATCATCTACATATTTCAGACAAAAAAATAGAGGAGTACCACCTCTTTAAAAATGCAGGGGGATTTTATCCTCGTGAGGTTGACTCAAAGATCGTAAAACAGTCTTTAAGATCAACATTTTTAGTGACCAACCTAGGGATGATTTATTTTAGAGGTATCTAAGTCTTTGTTTCATATTTGATTGAGGAACCAGAGTATCCATGGTTCAAAGTTTCAAAAAGGAGATTCAAGAAGACAACTACTTGTTCTAGATGCACGAGATTTATAAAAAGATTATTCAGAGATATTTGAATGACCTCAAATATAATGTTCCTAGATATTTGGGAACAATTCAAATATCATAATATTTGAAGATCCAAGAACCATCAAATATTTGAGAGGATGAACACCATGGAGACTCCATTGAAAGAACTTTTGAATGCCCCGACGAATCCATTGGAAAGATTCAATAATCTCAAGAAAATGCTCATGGCGACTCCACCAAAGAATTAAGTTCATGTCGTAATGATCCTTTGCCTTCCCCACTAGGCCCATCAATGTATTTTCAAGATACAGCAAAAAGAAGAGGTACCCAAATAAGGAAGAAGTTGCATAGAATCCCTTTAAATCTACAAGAAGTAGATTATCAAATGTCAGAAATTTCTATTGAAAAGTTTCCCACACTCTTTGGGAATACTTCAGAGGATGTAGAGAAACATTTGTTTAAATTCAAAAGTACATGTGATGTTTTCAATATCTCTGAAGATAATATTACATGTCAATTATTTGCACAAACTTTGTAGGAGAATGCTCATGAATGGTTATTTTCATTGTTTCTTGGGACCATTACCAGTTGGGATGTGTTGGAAACTTCATTTGCTGAAAAGTACATCCCAAGAGTGCATCCATATGCCCTTTCTGGTGTTTTCAATGTTGTTTCTCACCCACCCTCTCTAATACGAGTGCATGACAATGAAGTGAATGATTTGGAAGAAAATCTAATTAAACATTGGAAAAAAATTTAAAATTAAGAACTATTGTTGAAACCAAAAATAAGATTTATGATTTTCAAGTGCAAGATTTCAACTTCTCATATACTCCATATGAGGATCTTTTGGGTGGAAAGTTTGAGAATGAAATTGAGAAGTCTCCACCAAATGCAAAGAAAAATTTTATCCAGCATGCTCATGTGGAAAATGTTGTAATAGCTTTGCAATGGCCACATCTTGATGATCAAAAGTCACAAGAACATTGGCAGTGAGAAGAATTGGTGGAAGAAATTAATCTTGAGAACAATGATGGGAAATATTGTTATTTCATGAAGGAATAATGCTTTCAAGACATTGCCAATGAATCAAGAATCTTGGATGTGGTTGGGGATAAGAAGAAAGATAAAAATGTTTTCAAATGGGAAACTTCTCATCCAACCAAAGACTACAACACTCATGAGCAATGGGGAGTTGATTTTATTAAATCATGGTTCCAAAGCATTGTTGGACAAGCAATGCAATCAGATTTTTGGCACATCTAGCTCAGTTTTACTTCATTACACTATGTTCATGATTTTGACTCCTTGATAGCATCCCCAATATGTTACTCAATTTTGGAGTTGATTCCACATATCAGTTGGATGCTTTAAAGGCTCCATTGGAAATCTACTTACACTTAAAAAGTGTCCCTTTCCTCCAAGTAGGTTAGGGTAGGTAGATCTTGTTTGTAGATATTTTGTTTCTTAAGTAAAAAAATTTCATAATAAAGAAATTGCTATATGGATATGATGTTTGAATATGACTCCATAGCCCAATGGATAAAGATTATGGATTCTCAGCAACCCATAGGGGGTCACCATCCCACAATTGGAGCCAGATGTTGATGTGTTTTCGTGACACCCATCAACTAAGTAATTGGGGTAAATATGTGAACCTATTTTTCTTTCAAATAGAGACCAAAAATATTTGTTTGGTTGAACTTGAAAATTTCTAAAGAATCTTCAACTGTTGATCGTGAAAACCCAACAAGTTTCCCATTAGCTTCAGTTCTCCAATTCTTCATAATAAAATGCTAACATACATGGTTCCTCTTTGAAACAAAAGAGAAAGAAAACAAAATATATTAAAGGAAGGAAAATTATTATGCCTATCTTCTCACTAAATATCCCAATGTCTCATCTCTATTTATCACTTTACATAATCCAAAACAAAGCTCGTATGCCCGAGATATGCCATTTTTCTCCCACATACTGCTACCCCATACTTAGCCATTTTCCCATTCTCCTCATTCTCCTCTCTCCACACTTCATACTTAGCCATTTTTCCTTCTTTCCACTCTAATATCCTTCCTCGCTACTCTCCATACTTGGAAATTTTTCCAATCCTCCACACCATTTCCATAGTTAACCATTTTCATACTTACCCATTTATATTTTCATTATCCACTTAGTTAGTTTTCATAATACCCACCACTTAGTCATTTTCATAATTCATTTCATTTTCCATGTCCACTTATCATTTTCATTATTATTTTCATAATTCATTTCCATTTACCATTTTACTTTTCCTATTTCCTTTTTCCATTTTCCATTTTCCTATCTCTATTTTATTTTTCCATATTTCATATTTCATTTTCATTTCCGTATTTTCTCCTAACTCTATGACTCACATAACCCTAGTACTTACCTCCCCAACACTTAGTCATTTTTCATGACTTACCACGCTTTACTCTTCTTACACTTAGTCGTCATTTTACTTTTCTTATTTCCTTTTTCCATTTTCCATTTATCATATTCCATTTTCTATATCCATTTTCCATTTTCCTATTTCTATTTCCTTTTTTCCATTTTCCTTTTTCCATATTTCATATTTGATTTTCATTTCATTGTTTTCACCTAACTCTATGACTCACATAACCCTACTACTTACCTCCCCAACACTTAGTCATTTTCCATGAATTACCATGGTTTATTCTTCTTACATTTAGTCTTTTTTATGCCTTGTGGGAGTCCAACATGTCCCAAACCTTAATTTCCCCATGTTTGTAAACCCATAATCACACGACCCTCAATTTGTACCTATATCTTCCGCATTACCCAAATTGCACCCTTCATGATGTAGTCATTTTACTGGGTTTTACACTCTATTTTTACTGAGGCACCCTTCATCACTTAGTCATTTTACTAGGTTTTGCACTCTATTTTTATTGAGTCTTATACTTAGCTTATTTTCAAATTTTGAATGCAGATGTGGGAGACCATGCCCTCATTTCCACCTTCCACTCCCGCATGAATTCTAACCTGCTTGACTTATCAATTATCACCCTTATGACTTATCACCCGCACTTATCTTATTTCTTTACTCACTTTTACGCTTAGTCTATTTTCTTTTTGCAAATGCGGGAGTGAGTCCCTTCTACATTTCTCATCTCCCCTCATTTCCACCTTCCACTCCCACATGAATTCTAACCCACATGAATTATCACCCATCTAACTTATCACTTATCACCCTTATGACTTATCACCCACACTTATATTATTTCTTTACTCACTTTTACACTTAGTCTATTCTCTCATTATGGAAGAAGGTGTGAGTCCCTTCTACATTTCTCATCTCTCCATGTCTTGTGACCCACATCCGCAATCCCTTCTACATTTCTCATCTCCCCATGGAGTGTGACCCACATTCGCAATCCCGCATTCACCATATTTCACTCTCCATTCCCCTTTTAACACATCATACTTAGTCATTTTACCAATTTTTACCTCCACACCTACCTCATTTACCTTTGCATTTTTGTAACTCCACAAACACTTCATTTAATATTTTAATATTATTTCTTATTCTAAGTTTCTCCCCTTTTTTCATAGACCTACCATATTGGGACATGTGGCAGTGGCGTGGACCTATCCCTGGGTGACACACGTGGAAATGAGGAATACCTAGCCTTAGGTGACACATGGATGTGAGGTGTTGGAATTCACAAGTTGACTGGGCAATGATTGGGCAGTCACTGGGCGACCAAAATATTACCAAGGCATGAATTTTTCTAAGGAAAAGGAGCTACATTGAGGCTTCCATAAGTTCCTTTATTTCAAACATGAATGATAAGGGAGGTGTATTCATTATAAGAATTAATTCTTCACCACCCATAATGCATGTGGGATTAAGAAAGGAAAAATCAAATTAAGGGACAAGGTTTTCCCACGAACCAAATCGACGGTGACTAAGTCTCCATCTTCTGAAGCTCATAAATCTTGATCCAGACATCCGTTTTGGGTAAACCCTACCTCATTGGAAAGATAATTTGACAAGGAATACAATGGGATAGGTTTCAATGTTTTAATTTGAACATGATATTTCCAAAAATTAAAATAAAATTCATCTCTCTTTTCATGACTTACTGGAAAAATTATTTGGAACCTCGACTTCCTGAGACTATAAGTTGAGATACAAAACTCAAAATTTCACTCAAGATGGATAATTTGAAATCTAGAATAATGAATATTATTTTTAGAATGGTTTCCATGGTTGATAATTCACTTATCATGCTCATAAAATTAAAAGATAGTTGATATTTTCCAAGCAGTCGGCTTCAAATTTTAGAAATAAATTTATTAAATAACTTTTATAAAAGAGTGGAGTGGCTCCCACTTGAAGGAACAAATTTAAATGAAATAATTCATTAATAAGTATTCAATTAATCATTGATTTAGAGGATCTACTCTTTATTCCAAAAAGAGGAAGCATGTGGGAAACTTCAAAAAGAATAAAAAACCTTAACTGCTAGAGCAAAGCATTTCAAAGAAGCATTGGGAGCAGGTTTAAAAGGAGGAGAGCACCATAAAATAAAGGGTGATATCATCATAATAGAATTTTTTAGCCTTCATTACGTAGCCAACTTTCTCATTTGCAAATATGTATCTCTGTCTTCTTACTTCTTCTTCTGCTACTTGATTTCTCTCAAGGCTTTGTGTTAGTATGTCTAAGACTAAGCATAAGGCCCAGTCTTTAAGTATTTTTATTTTATTCTTCTGGGCCTTTTCTTAAAAGATCAATAGAATTATTTTACATCCATATATATAAATGATAATGTAAACCATTGTTGTCTAATAGATTCATAGAGGTTCAGTTCTTGCATTTGGTAGGCTTTATTTCTAAGCATTAGTCAATCAATTTACTGAAACGATTTTTAATGTGACATATCTTCTATGTATTGAACTCCCCAGAGAACTATTTTGGGGCATAACTTTAATTATTTCTCGTACTTTTAGATTTATAAGTATGATTTTTTTTTAGTGTGTTCATCGTATTCTTTTTTGTTTTAAATGCAAAAACATTTAAATCTCTCTGAAGTGATCAACCCCATTTCACTCTTTTTCTTGTGAGAAAATATGGTTACATCTTATACTTGCATGTGTTTCAGAGGGATGTTATAATGAATTTGGGCATATATTTATTTTGATGTTGAATCCATTCTTTATTTTTTTATTGTTAAGAAGTTGCTTGTTCCATTTCCAAGCAAATGTCGCACTTAAGGAGAAATTTTGTTATTTAGAACCATTTTATATAAAAACTAAAGCAATAAAGGATTTGAGGTTTGTTGTTTAACACTCTCCCATTCGGAAACCCAATCCAAGAACATCAGCTACATCTTTCAGAAAAACAAATAGAGGAGTACCACCTCTTTAATTATGCAAGGGGATTTTATCCTCGTGAGGTTGACTCAAAGACTGTAAAACAGTCTTTCAGATTAGCATATGTCTTATTGATTTGACATAAATTGAGGCTAAATTTTTTAAGTGATTTAACATTAATATTGAAGAAGTATGGCAGATTTGTTGTTGTATTTACAACTATCATAAAGCGAATTTTAGATTTTGTTATGCATAGCAAAATTTCCCAAGAGAGTTGAAACTTATTGGCATACTTTGGTATCTTTTCTCTTGGATTACCTTGTTGATTGGGGTTGTTAAGAAGTAAAATATTATCCATTGTACTTATGTATTTATTTATATTCCATAACGACTCTAAAGCTAAAAATTCATAGGGTTAAGCTCCAAGAAACCTCTATGAAAGAGGTGAAATATTTTGAGTTGCAATAATTTCAGTAGTGCGAAATATTTCTACATGAAGAATTATAAGATAATTGTGAAGTGGGAGAAGGGGTAAGGAGAGAAAATAAATAAACCAATGAGGGGAATATTCTAGAAAAATGTGAAGGGAAGATTAAATCCCCAAATTTCTAACCAGTCCCTCCATCCTTTCTCTCATTCACAGGAATACCCATCCCATGGCATGGCTGTTCTCTACTCCACCTTTTGCATGTCATTGTTGGAGTGTGTTATCACATAGGGTTGTCAAGAGTTGTGTGGGTTTTTTTAGGATACCTAAAACTGTATCTTTCTGCTATCTCTCTCCTTTTCGCAGGACGAGTCTTGAATTTTTCCCCCTTTGGCTTACAAAATCGTTTTTTGTTTTCCCTTGTTCATTTGTGTGCCCCAATTTCCCTTAATATCTTACCCGAAAGAAATCGCGGCCCCAAGCCCCTTGGTTTTTCTCCGAGGACGAGCACTCACCTCCTACTTTCCATTCGTTAGTCTCCCCATTTCTCCACTTCATAAAAAATTTACCCAGGTCCTTGTTCTCGTAGGCCACAGTCGCGGGCTCAAGGTGCATACTCAAAGCGGTTTGTTCTGGACTCAAATCAAGCAAAAGGGTAGGTTCTGCTTTCAACGGCGGGAATTCCAGGAGCAGTTTAGATCAGCAGCTCACAGGCATTCGGGAGTCCAAAATTGCACAAAGTATAATTCCATGAAAGGAGCCAAAGCCTGAAGCGAACATGAGTCATTGATCTGAAGGGGGACTGGTGTTAGTTGATCCAAGCATTCAGGGGAATGAGATTCAAGAGTTTTGAAGTGAGAAGTGCATAAATCTTCCAAAGAGCTGAAGCCTGAACTCCCGAAGTAATCATGGACCATTGATCTAAAAATAAAGAGGGAGCTATTGATCTTAGCGGCAGTGCCTCCCAAAGCCCAAAAGTGCTAAAAGTCCCGAAGCAGATCTCGGTCATCCAAATCCAGGAGCCACTCGTCATCATATCTGTCACTCTGGGAGTTTTACTTCAGGAGTTTTAAAATGAGAAACATTGCAAAGTCCCAAAGGGATGAAGCCCGAAGTGGTCGAAGTGTTAAAGTGCCTGAAGTCCCAAAGTGCTCGAAGTCCCGAAGCGCATGAAGTCCTAAAGCCCCTGAAGTGTCGAAGCGCCCGAAGTGTCGAAGCACCCAAAGTCTCGAAGTGGTTGAAGGCCCGAAGTGAATCTGACTCGTTGATCAGCAAGAGCCATGTATCATCAAATCCATAGCTCCGGGTAAAATCGCATGGAAGAGGATGAGGTTTGAGATTTGATTTTCCTGGAGCCCAGAGGTCCGAAAAGCATCTCAACCGTCGATCTCTGGAGGCCACGCATCGTCAGATCCTTAGCTCTGGATGTTTTTCTTCGAGAGAAAGTTAGTTTGAGTTTTGGTTTTCCTAAAGCCCGAAGGCCTAGAGTAAGTCTCAACCGTCTGATTCAAATGGACACGCGACGCCAGATCTAGAGCTCTGGAGGAAAGTAAAGGGGGGGAAATCTCGAAGACCCGAAGTAGATATCGATCATTGATCGAGAAGGGAGAAGAAGGGTCATTGGTCTGGTTGAAGGGGTTAAAGTCCTGAAGCAGGAGCAGAGTCATTGATTGAAGCGGACATGCGTCAATAGATGGACAACTTCGGGTAAAAAACACAGAAGGTAAGCCAAATTTGATATTTGATTTTCCCGGAGCCCGGAGACCCGAAAATCATCTCATTCATCGATCAGTAGGATCCACACATCGCCAGATCCTTCACTCTAGATAAAAGCAGCAGAAGACAAAGGAGTTTTAAGGTTTGAAAATTCTGAAGCCTGAATCACGAAGCAGATCTCGACCGTCGATTTGAAAAAGGAATATCTGATCCGTCGATCTAAAGAATGCCAAAGCTAGGCCATTGATCAGGAAGCCTCATCTCAGACCACAATATTGATGGTCACGCTCCATTGCGGGGTCGGAATGTGTGTGAGTTTTAAAATTTTAAGGGCGGGCCGCAATTTGAACCATTGTTTTGAGAAAGGGACGCGTGGTGGTTCATGGTAAATTGTGGGGGGGAAAGCAGTTTGCTTTCAAACCACTCTTGGTCACACTTGTAAATGTGAATTTACATAGAGGCATGACCCTAGGTCACATTGAAGAAGAATCCATAGGAATGGGAGCTACCCCCGAGCCCAGAAGAGCTAGATATGTGGCAGCCATCAGTACGTACATGTGGGACCCTTATAGCCTTGACACATCGCCACCCCCTGAGCATTAAGTCTCATTCAGTCTCCGAGGAAAAGTAGTAAATGAAGGGTAGGTGTTATTGGATAAATCGGTAGGTGCGGACACTAACAGATCTCCCTAGATCCACCTACATCTAGAACAAAACACACCAGAACATGACGCTTTCCATAAGTTTTAAATGTTGAATTTACTAACTAAAGAGGGATGGGTGAAATACCATTTAAATGTCGCTTCCTCTCATCATCGCCATCCTAGCTCCATTCCAATGCTCATACAATGATGAACCTGCAAAAGAACACAACCAACCAAAGTGATAGTAATAGCATAAACTCAATATAAACCTATGTATGTGATCAAGGAATCATATAATAAAACACAACAAGCTTTATAGGAAAGAATCATATTACTGTCTCATATTAAATGTGAAAGAGAGATTACAACCATGGCCTTTATGTCGTAAGGTCCCTTCCAAATTTCATTCATTCCCCACACACTTTCACTCCAAGAATTCTGAGAGAACAGGTCTGATAGTATTCACAATCTATCTTGACAAAGGCAAAACTTAAAACCACTCTAACCAAGCTAATAATTCCAATCCAAATCCAACTTAGCCCTTCTCCATGAAAGCTCCTCTCCTATTATAAGATGAAGAGGATAAGGTGAGGAGGTTAGGATGATCCCACTAAATCATGAAAGAGAGTAAGATCCAAACCATTCGGATGCCACCTCACCATGGAAGTTTCTCCTTCTAGAAGATTCGAGAAAACGCTCATTTTTCCCACGTGTAAGCATTCTCGCACCCTGCCTATAGAGAAACCTGTGAACCTCTCGCAACCCAGCTATGGTGCAACCTACGAGAATCAGGCATTCGCGCACCCTGCCTATATAGAAACCTGCGAACATCCTCTTTAATAGGGTTTTTACAAAGGAAAATGCAACTTCTTTTCTCTAGAAAAGTTCTTCTCCCTCCTTTCTTCAGGAACTCGGGCCACTGACCCCTCTGAAGGAAAAATATAGGTTTACATCATTAAAGGTCATAGGGATGACAAAAATAATGTGTAACAAAGAGCCCCCCAAAGTATGAAGTTAGAACAGAGTGATAGCTTAAATACTTTGTCGAGTGTGTGTAGGGAACAAGGAACAGTCGGTCAGAAACCTGCCAACAAACAAGGAAATACAGTACAATAATATATCATCACTGAGGTAGGCATTCCCATACTCAGAATACAAATGACTCAAAGCATAAATGTTGGCATGCCAAGATCCATGTCAAGTAATACAGGTCATGGCCACCAAACGTACACTGTGGATCCATGCCAATATGACTCAAATCTGAACATAGTCACCAAAAATACACTATGGATCTATGTGTTAAAGACTCAAATTTGAACATAGCCACGAGACATACAATGTGGATCTATGCAACAGTACAAACTGAATATACTCCAATGCAACCTGAATCTGTTAGAAAAGATTCAGGATCTTCATCTCCACCACTCGATAGTATGAATCTAATCATGTGAATACATGTGTTGAAGTCAAACATGGTAGAAACCACTGGATTACCAATCATTAATGAATATCATTAACAAGTGCGAGGGAAATCACCATTAATGTCAATGACTCCCAAGGTACCCTAGTACAATCCAACGAATGTGAATTAATGAGTTGAAGTCGACACTCGGCTGAATCTCCCGATCAGGGGTCAATAATGAAAATCCATTGTCGAAAGCAAGGAAACCTACCATTGAGGCATGCAAGTTCCAAGGTACCAATTGGTCTCTAAGTCTAATTCCTGGATAATGAGTTGAAGTCGACAGGAAAAGACTCGTCACAAGAGGGCCTTAATGTATCCCACATCAATGACACGAAACAGGTAACAAGATTTGATGTAGATCAGAGTAACAAGTGATTCTGGACTGACTCAAGGATGGCTGACGTAATAGAAGGCTTTAAGGACTGCAGAAATGGTCGACATAGTAGAAGGCTTTATGGGTTGAACATCTCTTTGAACATATTGACGACATGACAACTGTCCTGGGAAATACTGACTCAACAACAGGGATCATAGACCAATTTGTAATATTATAAGGAGTATGATCAAGAGATGAGCGGATTTTCTAACCTAGACACAAAACGAGTGAAAGGGTGTCATGTTCAAAAGAGACTCTTCCATGGAATACAGGTTTAGACACATTTCTTTCCCAATTTTTTTTCCCCCGCCATTTTTGGCGAGTACCTCTTTATTCTTACGCAAGCTTGAGGAGGATAACATATGCTTGTAATGTAATCTCATCCTTCGGACAAGTCCCTTGGAGTATGTTTAACGAACCCTAGGAAGGAGTGGTTCAGTCCCATATGGACCTTTCGATGTTTGTTTTACGAGTCCAAAGAAAGAAAACTCATGGGTTTTTCATGTTTAGAGAGTCTGAAAAACACTTAAAGAAAACTCAAGTCCCATATGGGCCTTTCAATGTTTGTTTTATGAGTCCAAAGAAAGAAAACTCAAGGGTTTTTCATGTTTATAGAGTCTAAAAAACACTTAAAGAGAACTCTCTCAGTTCCTTTTTCATAAAGTAGTCTGATGAGACCGAAAAAGAGATAAACTATCGCTCAATAGACGTTTTCTTCAAATACTTTAACGAGCATGAAAAGAACAAGGCCACTCGGAAATTTTTTCATGTTTAGAGAGTCTAAAAAGAGCTTAAAGGGAACTCCAGTGGGTTCCTTTTTCGTATAACCTTTACGAGTCCAAAAAAGTGATAAAAGTATACTCGGTTACATTCTCATTGATTTATGAGCACGAGAAAGAACAAAGACTAAGCTTGGTAACTTATTCTCATGTATTTACGAGCATGAGAAAGAACAAAGACTAAGCTTGGGATTGTTTTCATTTTTACGCAAGATTTAAAACAAAACAAAACTATGCTTGGGATAGATTTTAATTTTTAAACAAGCTTAAAAACTAAACTAAACTATGCTTGGACCTGGTTTCATTTTTACACAAGCTTGAACCAGATAAAACCATGTTTAAGGTAAGTGGTTTCATTTTTACACAAGCTTGAACCATAGAAAACTATGCTTGCGACTTCCCAACGCATAACACAGGGATGGTTGGTACTTAGCCCCCAGCTTAAGAAGATAGCATATCTACTTCATCATGAAGCCCAGAGGCTGAAAGTATTTCCTCCCAAGCTTCGTTTCATCCAACGACAAAGGCGCAGGAAATGAAGCTTCAAATACTAGACTAAGGACTTGACTCAAACAGAGAGGGGGAAAACTATTTCATTTTTTAATGAGCTTGAACCATAGAAAACTATGCTCAATGACCTTTGTTTCATTTTTTAACGGGGTTGCCTCAGAGATGCAAAAAAATATCCTCGGAGTCTTCTTGATCATGGATTCCAAGAGGACAATGCTCCAGAAGGAGACCGTGTCAAGGGACAAAACTCGGTCATGGCTTCCAAGAGGTCTTCGCTAGAAGGAAGAAACACACTCTGGAAGGACACCATGTTGAGGGTCACGACAGGAGTAAAGAGATCAAGCTCTAACAACCCTATCGAAGAGATCACCATGTCAACTACTAGATCTAAGTCATCATAATTTGAATTCATGGGTGACAACGCCACATAATTGACCTGTGGCGGGGGCTATACCATCTGCATATAAGAACCATTCAGGGAGGCAATCCATGCGGGGTCAATGAATGAAAGTTGATCAACAATCACAACTCATCCATCGTGAGGGAAATATATCACATGAAAAAGAGTAGACACAATAGCTTTCATGGCATAGACATAATCTCACCCGAGTAAGGAAAAATCCAAGGGGTCTTGGACTACCATGATGTCAACAAAGACAGTTTTCCCTCCCAAAGTTACAGGAAACTGAGGAAGGGTCCCTAAAGGTTGACTGGTTCTTCTGTTAAAAGCTAACAGATTATGCGTAACCAGTGCAAGTGGAGGATAACCCAAAGCTTTCCAAGCAATAGAGGACAAAATACTAATGGTCGCACCTTCATCTATCATTGTTTGAGGAACGTCTCGACCACAAACCTGTACTATAATTTGGAAAGGAATGTGAGAGGGAAGACGAGGTCCAGTTAGCACACCCCAATCAAAATGGATGGCCTCATAACTTGGAGGAGGTTCCACGGGAAAAGGAGGAATATCCCCTGGCATGGTAGATTCTGTATCAACGAGAAAAACATGGGCAGTATCGGGTTTACTGTCTAGCGGGAGAGTAGGATCGATCGATGTTGAGATTAGATCGACCACTTGGGTTTCATTCTCCATGGGGAGAATGGGATCGACGCTTGGAAAAAGATTGATCACTTGGGTGACACTCTCTAACGGGAGAGTGGGATTGACCGAGGATGGGATCGGATCGACCGCTTTAGTTTCACTCTTTGAGGGGAGAGATAGATTGACCAAGGATGGTATCAGATCAACCACTTTTTCAACTGGTTCAACTAAGGACGTGACCAGATTGACGACATGATCAACCGGATTGACCGATGAAGGGACCAGAGTGATCATTTCATCAACTATTGGAGGGTTGAGAGAACGTTTACTGAAATAAGATGGAAGTTGAGGTTGTGAAACAGTCATGTCTTCTAGTAATTTCGAGGCTTTTCCCATATGAGGGCAAAGGTGAGTGAGATGACTCCCTTTGCATAGCATGCATGGGAACTTGACTCTACTTTTCTTCTTCCCAACGGTATCTTGACTAGTTTACGGGGGGTCATCAACATGTTGTTTAGAGGTTGACGACGTGGACTGGAAAGTAGATGTAGACCATGCTTCTATTACCTTGGATAGACCAGGGAAATCCTTAAGAATATGGTTACCCTTACAAAGCTTGCAAGGGTACTTGGGTTTACGGGTTGTTTGGGTGATCTTGACATCATCAACACTCCCAGCACAATCAACAGTAACTGGTTGTTTTCCAACATGTCCAGCAGTGGTTGGAAGTTTGGATCCTTTCTTATTTTTCTTCTTCTTATTCTTCCTTTTCTTCTTCTTCTTATTTACTGAGTTACTAGCTTAAGAACTTTCACTCGAAGAAGAAGATGAAACGGAAGGAAACCTTGCAAGTGAAGAAGGCGAAGAAGACCTTACTGGTGAAGAAGCTGAAGGATCAACATGAGGTTGATTCTCTCGGGGGGAAGTTCTTGCGACTGAAGCACTAACTACATTCAGGATTACTTGAGTAGAAAACAACCATACTGGTAATCCAATTGTGAGACCTGGAAGGCTCAAAGTAGCAATATGAGGAGGACCAATGTTTCCATAAGAAGGAAAAATAAAAGATTCCCCTGGAGCAGGGGTTCCTTCATTGGTCATTCTAGGAACTAACGCCATTAAATAAATCTCCAATCTAGAGTCCTCTAAGGAAAACAAACAACACACGCTAAAAATCTAGTAAGCAAGCAAGCAAACAAAACCTTCTCACAATGAACGCACTAGTTGGTGATGAAATCCAACGTTGTGGGAACAAAGTAAGAAGGGGTTGAGATAGAGTAGGTGGAAAAGTTATGTTGACGACCTACTTAACAGACTTACACCCTGGTGTAAGCTCCCACACATAATCGTGGGTATACCCTCCAAGGAGCCCGAGTGAGTTTGCCCAAAGTCGATTCAAGGTACCGTGAAGACTTTTCCCTCCACAGTCACCTTGTGTAAAGAACCTAGAGAGATAGGCCACTAAGGTTACCAATTACTACAGTGATTCATGGGGAAACAATTGATAGTCTGATCCACGCGCAAGGGCAGGGTATCTAGCCCAAAATCAACTTGAAAGGCTTCCACTCATCATTGTGAGTGTACCTTCAAATGACCCCCATAATACGCACAATCCCTACACCAAGACCAGCAAAGTAGGGTGAGTAACTCTGCCAGTCTCTATGCGACCTCGTGATTGAACCTTGTGTTAGAAGGGCTTCCTAGGACAAAATGTAATAAGTGGATTTAATTGCTCCCTAACACAAGATTCTATGTTTGTTTGCAACTTTGGAAAGTTATATTCCATACCTATTCCAAATCCCTACAACTAATCTAATGTAGGTTTTCTACCAGAAAAGATAAAAATGTCTAATCAATTTTTATAAGCGCTTTATTTTATGGCTGTTGTTACTCAAAAGGAAAATGGCGTGGACAATATGGTGTTTCGATCGACTCAAAAGTTATGCAAAGAGATGAAGATGAAATCTTTTCATCTCGATGAAAGTTATGCTATGAGAAGGAGAAAACATTTATCATTCCTAGATGCACAATGTCCCAAAATCTTAAAACTCATCAATATCGATATTCTCAAGAAATGAGCAAAAAAGACTGTACACCAATGCACGATTCATGCCCCCCCCCCGCCCCGCGGCCATGAGGGGGAAATTTTTTCATAATTTAAGATCAAAAAATGCCAAGAATCGTGCAATTCCGCTACTTCAAATGCAAGGATGCCCCCAATCCAATATAAAGCAAGAAATTAAATCTTTTTGTTTCAAAATTTTCACTAAAAGCAATAATGAACTTTTTTAAAACAAAGAAACCCAAACTAAAATTTTTCTTTTAAAGCGAACTATTCAGAAGAAATCTGATCTTTCCCTTTTGGAATTGAAAGACACTCAAAGAAAGAGACTAATCCTTCAAAACCAAACAAAGCAAAGATGGATAAAAGCAACTCAAAGAATGTCAAGAAGACTGTAAATAGATCGATATAGGCTCCAAAAGTTCAATCCAGCTGATCAAAGTAAAACTGGGCATAAAAAGATAGGAAAACCTAATTCCAAACAAAAATTTCAAATGGGTTCGCAGCCTAGCTATAGGGTGCAGTGAGAAAATCAATGGAGTTCGCAGGCTGGGCACAGGTAGGGTGCGAACATCTCGCATTGGATTACATAGTAGGGTGTGAAATTCAGTGATTCTCGCAGGCCACAGAGAGGTACAGTGCGAGAAGGTTTGTAATCAAGAAAAATTTGGAAAAAAGACAAAAATTTTGAGTGAACTTTCAGATCCAGAGAGTCTGGATGGATCTCCCATAGACTCAGAGACCAGAAAACAAGCAATCAAAGCAAGGGAAACTAGACTAACTAGGAAACAATATGTTCCCTAGTATGGCCGCCAATTTTATTATTAGATAAATCGGTAGGTGCGGACACTAACAGATATCCCTAGATCCACCTACATCTAGAACAAAACACACCAGAACATGACGCTTTCCATAAGTTTTAAATATTGAATTTACTAACTAAAGAGGGATGGGTGACATACCATTTAAATGTCGCTTCCTCTCGCCATCGCCATCCTAGCTCCGTTCCAACGCTCATACAATGATGAACCTGCAAAATAACACAACCAACCAAAGTGATAGTAATAGCATAAACTCAATATAAACCTATGTATG